>OENM01000533.1:20671-30901 GCA_900239745.1 Rotaria magnacalcarata
ATTTTAATAATAGTAATCATTTTTTCCAGCTAAAACAATACATAATAATAACTCAAGTCGTTTTGGTGAAATTATGGAAGTTCATTTTGATGAAGAAGTATATAGAAAATGTTTTTTTAATTAAAAAAAGAATAAAAGTGTTTTTCGTTTCAATCTAGTATACAATTGTTGGTGGTAATATAACATATTATTTATTTGAAAAAACTCGTGTATGTGTGCAATCAACAGATGAAAAAAATTTTCATATATTCTATTATCTATGCGTTGATGCCCCAGCACGTATTCGAAAAAGCTTACAATTAAACTCACCCGATACTTATCATGTTTGTATTCATTTGATTATAAGAGAATGTGAACGTATGTATGAAAATTCTTTTCTAGTATCTCAATCAAGATTGCTCACAAACAAAACAATTAACCAAAAGTTATCCTCAAGATACTGATGTGAGTGAATAGCCGATGATTTTCAAAGTATTTACAATTAGTACCACAACAGGTTTTTCGCCAGTCCTTTAGTCAATATTCATGGATTAGCTCCTGTGTATTTATTCAGAGTACTGTTCCATAGCATCAATGAATTTGACCATTCGAATATATCGGTTATCCGAACAACTTTTTCAAATAGTCTTTTGTGATTCCGTAAACGATATATTGCAGCAGTACACGGACGTCGTCGCATTTAAATTCCATGTTCATCATTATTTTATTTTCTACCAGGAAGAGACTGTACGGGCCTTGGTTCTTATGAGAGTGATGAGTTTGAGTGTTATTTCAAATGAGTATCTGCCGAAGGTTACTCTGAAATTTAGCCTATACGTAATCACTAGTAGTCGTCCGAAAAGATGAGATTTTAAGAATTCATCCTTTGTTTCTATTAGGATACATATTGATGGGCTGTTGATAGGCAAAAAATGGAATACCAACTTACGCCTATTGTCTAGTCTTACACTTAAATCGTATAAATTTGTTTGGAACTAATATTATTAGAAGAATAAACTTCATCTGTCGCACTGTGTCTTTGTTTCGATAAAGTTCATATAACGGTGCATTAGTCTTTCATGCTCAGACATTTGACTACTCATCTGTTTCTGGTTCACGATGGTAGAGACATGATTGATCGCCAGTTAAGGTGTTATATACGCGATGGGATTGCCTTTTTCAGATGTTTTTCGTGAATGACAGAAAATTTTGAATTAGCACTTGTTTTTCTGTTATTGATCAGCTGAAACAATTCGTATCAGATGCTGATGTTCAAAGGCAGTAAATAATTGAATGAGAGATGGTGAATAAACACCTAGAATGTCCTCTATTCATTCATAGAATGAATTAAAATTGACTTTGATTGTTGATCAAATAGCTTCAATCAATTTTTGTTTGCTAACGATAGCTGAAAAGCGATTAAACTAGGTAGCAGTCTCACTAACGAAATTTTTCCAGTGAAATAAACGAACACAACCTGTAGCATTGGAAGGTAATTGATCGTCTTATTTCTACAATAGAGGAACATGGCTTTTGCTCGCGTTAAGTGAATATTCTGATAATATGAAATCATGGACAAAATTGTTCTCGTGAGTTTGAAAGTCTTTGTAAACATCATGTATGACTGCGATCTGAAAGAAATAACAGAATACAATAAATCGCAGGGGATATAAGCCTGAAACTTGGCATTAATCTCCAATACATCAAAGCATTGTATTGAAATAGTTGCGCCAAAATTACTTCAGTAAGGATAATTACCACGGACAAGTTTTTGTGGTGTCCTACGTCGCTGATTATAAATATCATAAAAACCGTCGAGTGCTATAAAAAAAAACATAAATATATTTGTATTTTTTCTTTGGGTGTTTTCCATATTTTTTTTCTTTATATGGATTATTTTGTATTATTTTATTTACTTTATTTCAGTTTAAATGTGAACAACTTGTGTCTAATCTAAAACTGAATGATACAAATGGTTTTATTAAATATGATCAAATAATGAATGATATTGGTATTTCACAAGAAGATAAATTGAATATCTATAGTATTCTTGCTGGTATTCTTCATCTTGGTAATATTAATTTTGAGGATGATTCTGAAAGTACACAAAATGGATGCAAAATAATATCAACAAATGAACAAGCATTAATAATGACAGCTCAAATACTTCATGTCGATGTTCACGATCTTCGGAATGTATTATTAGCAAGAATTTCAATGATGGAAAATACTATTATTTCGTTAGTGAATTATATCTAAATTTTTTTTTTNTCAACTAGTTGTTTATGTTAATACATCAATATCATTTAAATCATCAACATCACACATTAGTATTATAGATACAATTGGTTTTGAAAATTGTCCTATAAATTCATTTGAACAATTTTGTATAAAGTAAGTTTATATTTTAAATAAAATAAAATTTCATAGTTTTTCTTCATGAATTTTCTAGTTACTGTGATGAAAAAATACAACAGATTTTTAATGAACATTTAGTTGAAACAGCACGATTGTTATTTCAAGAAGAAGGTATCGGTTTGAATAAAATTGATTATATTGATAATCAAGATTGTATAAGTATGCTTGTTTTAAATTTCTTTTCTTGTGTATGATACATTTTTCTTCAGATTTGTTTGAAGATCAAATCACAGGTTGGTTTCATCTATTAGATGAAGAGAGTAACGTAACTGAACGACAATCAAATCAATCTACACACGACATTTTTCATGGAAATCCAAATCATTCTATGGTAAATGTAAGAATGAATTATTTATTGCAATTATTTGTAAATGGATTCTTATTCTTTTTCATTTAGATTCCACCAAAATTAGATTTACCTGCAGCCTCTATTATTCATCATAATGAAGTATTTGTTGTCGAACATTATTCGGGTAATGCGGTTTATTCAACAGTATGTATATTTCTATTTGTCTCACTACTTTACAATTGAGTTTTCATTTGCTATTTTAGAGCGAATTTATTGACAAAAACAACGATATATTATTGGATTTTTTCATTATCTTCGTTCGAAAATCCAAAAATGAATTTGTTAAAAATCTCTTCGATGAAATATTCGTTGAACAGTCCAAGGACAAGATTAATTATTTATCTGTTGGCACAAAAGTTCGTTCAGAAATGACTGATGTTATAAATAAAGTGAAAAGAAGTGTAAGTTTCATTTTCTCAAGTCTTCGATCTCGTTTCTCTTTCAAACATTTTCTAATCGATGTGTATTTCTGCAGGTTGTGCATTTTATAACGTGTATCAAACCAAATGTTAAAATGATTCCCAATGAATTTCAAAAGGATCAAATTCGAAGTCAACTAAAAAAACTTGGTAGGAGAAACAAACCATATTTTGCAATTAAAAATATATTTTCGTTCAATAGGTTTTGCTTCTATTCTAAGTTTCATCGAAGAAGGCATATATTAGTTATTCATTTCGGTTGCATTATAGTTAGTATAGTAATAATCTTTGTTTTAGTACAACATAAAATAAGAAAGCGCGAATGTCGTGTGCGAAAAGCACAGAGATTAATTAAAGTATATCTGGAAAAGAAAAAAAGGTATGAAAATATTTGGCTGATTAATTAACGTTTATTGTATATTTCTTTTTTTTGACTAGAATCAGAATGTTCCACCATATGAAATTGTTTTATAAACAAGTACTTCAGCTGCAGCAAATAATAAACGAAATCGATGTGAAGAAAAAAATGAAAAAGCGCATTGAAATCATAAAACCGATTAACGAATTAATTCTTGGACTTTCACATAAAATTGCTGTAAGTTTTTTTGTTAATCTCGATAGTACAGGGTGTCCAATAAGTCCCTGAACGACTTTGAAATCCTTTTTATTATTAACTATAAATCTTTATCATGTGATGACACTATGAAATTACAAGGTACTAAACATATTGTGTAATACAATAAAATTAGTATGATAGAAATTGTCCTAATTGTCCAAGCAATTACGAAGACGTTGTACCAACAAGTGACATACTTCTTTACATATTGTGTCTGTCACCACCTGAGCACAGGGTTCTTCGATCTTGTTCTAGAGTTGTACAATTGTAGTAGACGGTTTCCTGAACACAATGTCATTTAGATAACTTCAAAGAAAAAGTCTCACGGTGTTAAATCTAGTGACTGTGCCGGCCAGTCAAAGGGTTCCCATCTGCCTATCCAACGATCAGGAAATTTTTCATTGAGCCAATCACGCACCACAATAGCATAGTGAGGCCCTGCCCCATCATGTGGGAAGTATACCCTCTTGCGCTTCAAATAAGGCCATGCGCAGTCGACTAGCATTTGTTTGTATACAGGGCCAATAACTGTTTCCTTGAAAAAGTGAGGACCGATGAGTCCACTTGAAGTTAATCCGCACCATACCATAACCCCTTGTTTAGTGTTCGGCACCTCGAATTTTATATGAGGATTTTCACTGAACCTGTACGTGCAATCGCCTCGATTAACAACCCCATTCCTATTAAATTTGGCCTCGTCGCTCCAAAAATATGGTCAATCAAATTAGGGTCGTTGTTAAATTTTTCGAGTCATATTTCGCAAAATTGACTTCGTCGGTCGACGTCGTCTTCGTTCAGGTCGACGATTAGACTCGGATGATAAGATTTTAGGTGAAGTTTGAGCTGGTAGTAACCATTTCTTCGATCTCTTCCAACTTGTTTTCAGTTAATGTGGTTGTCTGCCGACCGCTTCGTTATAAATTTTCCACACTTCCCGTATCTTAAAACCTCTGATTTGCAGCACTAAACGGAGGTTTTGCTGTATAATCATTCTGGTGGTCATATTTATTTTCTTCTTATAGGATATACCAATAAAAACAAAAGATTTCAATGATTGCTACAATGAAATTGTTTGCTTGTTTGATCATCATATTCCACAAATCAAGCAAATAGTATTTGGACAACAAAGCTATGATTTGGTCGGTAAATTTCAAATCATGGAGGTAAATTTAATAAATGAAATTTCCCTCTGATTTAAATGAAATATTCGGTTTATCTGTCTTAGGTTGGATTTGAAAAGCACAAGGATGATAAAGAAGAACAAGATAAGCAGTTAGAGAAAAAAAGAACAAGCTCGAAGGTAAAAAACATTACTCTTTTCAAAATGAATTTTATATCCTTAATATTTAGACAAACAATATTTTTTCCATCTGCATCACAACAGCAATCAAACGAACAGAAAAGTGATGAACGCCTGATTGCGAATCCAAGTAGGACTTATTTTTTATTTAAAAAAGATTGAAAGAAATCAATATTTTTCTTGTTCTCTCTCCTTCCCTCTCTTTTCTATTTACTCAGTATATTGTTTTACAGTGCCGTCACATGTACAGCCAATCGTCGGTCGTATTTACTTAATTCGACATGGCGTTGCTTCCCTTTTCGGTGTGACGAATAATACACAGTTATCATCTACAGGCACCAATTCATCATCATCATCATCGTCATTATTATCAAGCAAAATATTAAAATCCAACAAACCAAAAAAACGTTTTTGTTTAGTTCGAAACATTGATAACAATAAGGTTACTGTATTGGTGATCACAACGTTTGATCACAAAGATCCAACCACCACCAAAATCAATGTTGTTTTACCAATGCTATCACGACAATTTTTATTAGGCCGTCTTGTAGCAATTAACAAAACAGCACCGCCGCCTGGAAAAAAAGTATAACAACAAAAGCCACGTCAGATGTTGCACCTATGCTACAAGGTTATTTAGTATTAATAGAAGCGGTTGCTTCAAATGTTACTGCATGGCCGGTGCCTGTGCCTGAAATATTCAGGCCTTCCGATTTGCAATATATTGATTATCGTCTTCGAAAACTTGTTAATGATGAAGAATCAATGCAAAATTCCAATGATTCGGATACAAATACCACATCGTCCTTCTCATTACCGATTACACGAAAAACAATGAATGACGAATGTGATACGAGAAAGTGGCATACACACGAATGGCTAAGCAAAAGTAAGGTTAAATAATACTAAAAGAAAACGTTTTTATACTTCTTTATAGATCTACCCAATGATGATGATGAGATGATGATGAATGAAACTGCTGCTACTTCAAATTCATCGTCAAAAATAAATATTCTTCAAGGAGTAAATCAAGACTGTCGATCTTATTTCGGACTCAACGAATTTATTTCTATTTAATTATATATTTTATTATTATTTAGATCAATAGTTTGTCCATGGTTGATGATGAAACACAAGTATTTAATGATCTTCGTGATGAACAATTATCATTTACTGGAAATGATAGTCAACCAATATGGTGTTTATTTAATGGAACAGGATATGATTTAATTGTCGATTATTCAGGTGGTTTTGAAGTAAGTTTGACTCTTTTCATTTTTGTTAATTCTCAAATTTAATTATTCAGGAGTTTGATGGAAATATATCATCGACATCAATCAATATAAAACACAATGAATTTATTCAGTTACTTGTTAAATATCAATTATCTGTTAAAGTAAATAAAATATTTAAAAAAAGGAAATGTTTTTATCATTTAAAATTTATACTTAGATTGGAGATGTTGTTAAGACTATTAATTTAAATCGATCATGTAAACGTGTTTATGATTTAAGTCCATCAACAAATCAAAATCGGCCAATACAAATGCTTTGTGATGTTCAAATAAGAAATGATCGTCGACATGTAGTTTTTAGATCGCTTGCAAAAATTTACAATAATACAACTGTACTATTAAGTCTAATAAACATTGATCTAGTTGCTACTGAACAAAATCATAAAATTGCAACAATCGAAGTTAATGATCAATGTTTTGTACCAATTGATTTACTTTATACATATTCAATTTCACAAATATATATTGCTGCTCATGGGTAAAGATTTGTTTATTTTAGAAATACAACAAAAATCCTTCTGTCTTCTTGTGTACTCAAAAAGTGAGTACACTCTAGAATCGGTCAGTGTGACTGGCCGGCCGTTAACACGATAACTCTTCACAGTTGCATTCGATTGAGCTGAAATTTTGTGCACAGAATTGTCTCATCAATATCTCGGTCGAGTTCGAAGATGAGAAGGATCCATCAAAAACTAGCTGAGTTATCCAAAAAATTGTCATTCTTGACCATACCATCCCTGAGGGGGAGTACAGGGATTTTCCAAAAAAAAAACTTTTCTCAGAATTATTCACAACATATCTCAATCGACTCAGTTTTTAACGCTGATTTCGAATCTGATATTAGCTTTGAACGAAATCATAGCTTTCTAACAAAACATTACCTGAAAAAGGTCTCAAAATGCACAAAAACTGCATTCAGAAAACAAATGGCCTAGATATGTCCCAGATGGCCAGTAGTTTTGGGGTTTCCCAAAAAGTTTTGCCTCGATAATTTTGCCGTGCACACATTCTAGAATGACTGACTTGTCTCATGCACTTTTTGAAGTACACATAACTCTTGGACGTAGGTCCGAGGTTTTCACATTTATTTTATTATAATTATAGAGATGAGAACAATATAGAAACCAATAATTGTTGTTCAATTGATTGGGAAAACAAACCAACAATGGAAAGAACATTAAAATTAAACGACGGAACTGAAGTACATCTTACAGTAAAGTTTCAACATGATCTATTTCATTTGTCTTATAAATGTATGATTTTTCTGTCTTTAGATTTTTACAGAATTAAATGCTGCTTATATGGAAAACACCGATCAACTTGATCATGCTTGCTTTAACATTTATATTCATCCAACTCTTTGCTTAATAAATCTATTACCGATTGACATTAAATATTTAATTGACGTAAGTTGAACGTTTTATTTTGAATACCATAGTCAGATAATAAAATTTGTAAAAATGAAACAATAAAAATATCATTTTCAGATCGATTTCCTATCTAATAATTGATATTCTGTATTTCATCAAATAATGCACCATTCTGATAATATTCGTTTCACTTAC
This sequence comes from Rotaria magnacalcarata, assembly GCA_900239745.1. Lineage (NCBI taxonomy): Eukaryota > Metazoa > Rotifera > Eurotatoria > Philodinida > Philodinidae > Rotaria > Rotaria magnacalcarata. The sequence goes on from OENM01000533.1 coordinate 28,612, forward strand.
TAATATAAAATATTTATTAAAGAATGAGAAAAGCTATACTTTCCCATTTTTTGAGAAAACTGCACACGATATCAGAGCTTATCCACACAATTCGATCGCGTTTCTTCGTTCAATATTGAATTTGTTTTTTGATATTTATATTTATTTCATAGTTTGTCAAAGAAATTGATTTAAAATCAAATCAATCATGTTCAATGATATCTGCTAACAGAAATTCGACATTAACTTTTATTGTATATGATTTCATCTCTTCTTTTTACGTAAAATAATTTGTTTTCAAATGTTTAGATTCCATCATATGATAATACAAGATGGATATCTGATGCAATTGATTTGGAATTTGAAAGAACTAATGATCATTACGAGTATCTTGTCCTATTTCATTATGCTACTTCTCCAAATCTTGAAAAAACATTGGTAAAAATGACAAATTTTATTTATTTAAAACTAATAATTCGAATAATTAAATAGAGAATGATTCTACGTGTTGATACAATTCATGAATCATATCGTTTATCATTATACTCACCATTTTGGATTTTTAATTATATAGATTTAAAACTTGAACTCCAGGTGAAACAAAAATGTTTACTATAGAAAAAAAAAGAATTTTATTTTATTTCTAATAGATTGAAAATAATCGAACATTTATTGATGTTGCTCAAACGCCAGTTTTAGTTTGTCCGGAAAGATTTGAAAGTGAAACAAATAGAAAAGTAAATAGCAGATATGAAATAGAATGCATAAATATTTAATTATCTAATAGGGTCAACTTCGTCTCTATGGTATTGAACAAGGTGATACAATGACAGATTGGTCAGAAAACTTTTCACTTGATGTTATCAGAAATATTAGCGTGGTTTCTTGTGAAGTACCGAATGATCGAAAATATATGGTGAATAAAACAAATTTTGTATTTAAAACAAAGCATATTATGTTTTACATAGATTTGTGTGGATGTTGAAACAGGTCCATCTAGTTTAGTCAAGATCATTGAGTTTTCACCATCGGTAGTCATTATTAATAAATCAATTGTATGTTTTGACAAATTCTTTGTTTGAATTCAAAATTTTTGTTTTTCTTAAGATTGCAATTGAAATAGTAGAAACAGTATCAGACAAAGAACAGGATCAATGGGTTTCAGTATATCCTGAACAAGTAAAGTCCTTTTTATTTATTCTTTTATTTAATGATTGAATTTCTCTAAAAGACAATTCCATTTTGGCCACGTAATATGAAAGATGGTGTAATGCGTGTTTGTTACACATTTAATCATGTTAAATCAAGTCCATTTACGATAACTCCAACCTACAGAACACTTCTGCAGATGGACTATGAAGAACATCCAGTTCTTTGTGTCGAAGTAACAACAAATGGTCAGGGTCGTATAACAGTTATTTTCGAAGATTATGAAGCGAATGATACACCACTTGCTAATTGTGAACAAACTGATTCCGTTTCATTTTGTGAAATTGATGATTTGTAAAGTATTTTAGTGCTTTTTGAATAAACTTTTCTATTTGTTCTTGATTATATACGAGCAAAGATATTTTTATTATCCATGATTAGATCGATTAATAGCAAACAGATTAATTATTTCGTGGTGTGCAAAGCTATAAACATTAGAACTTACTGTAAGAGTAGTAGATGAGGGTGTACATTTCACATTTAATACCTATTCACCCATACGCATACAACCAGCCCACAAGTTCTAACTCGTGAGGAATAGGAAATATGAAAAACGTACTCCAGATCGTGTCGAAAGCAGGGTTACCAAATCTCCTGTTTTGACCAGGAATCTCCTGATTTTGCAACTTTTTTTGTTGGCAAGAAATCTCTTGATTTCAGGAGCTGATTTTGAAACTTTTCTCCTGATTTCTCCTGATTTTGTAATGTGACGATTAACTTTGTTTTGAGCCTATAGCGATTTCCAAAAGAAAAGAACAAATTTATGGAGACGTTAAACGTATATATGGAATGATAGGCGAAATCAAATGAGCCATAATTTAGTTGGAGCTGAGTTGAAGATTAAAATGAACACTGATTTACAATGTTGCCAGGGTAATCTTGAATTTGGTCGAAAGTAAAAATGTCGAAAATAAAAATGTCGAAACTGAGATCATACTTCCACATATTTTTTTTCTGAAAATCGATTAACCAATAGACTTATTGAAAATCACATGTTTATTATTAAAAAAAAGAAGACTACAAGACAATCTAAACGTTTTTCGAAATAATTGTTTTTCCATCTTTAATTACTGATATATTAGCTTGATTATAACTTCTTTTT
>OENM01000533.1:42139-76943 GCA_900239745.1 Rotaria magnacalcarata
TGTTGAGAAGAACACCGACGTTGTTACTTTTAAAATTTGTGACAATAATGTCGGGTTTACTGTCGCTATTGACATCGGCCACTGCCACACCCCGAGGCCACTCACCAGTTGAGTAAGTTGTTGATGCAGTAAATAATGCGTTGCACTGAGCTATGGTAAATGAAAAGTGTTACTGACTTGTATTTATTGATGCAGAAGTAGCATGCCACAACTGAGTTTTATTTATGCTCAATTGCATCCTGATAAGGGTTCAGATGACTACCAAACTGATGCTATCCCGCCTCGAAACGCCTTCGTTATTCTGGGGCGAAGCTCAATATAGTTTGCCTTCTGTTCTTCACACTACATATAACAGTTGACCCACTCTAGAAATCAGCAAGTCTAATGCCAATCCCAGTTACTGGACTCGAGTATTCTCCTTGGTCAATTATATGTAAAGGGGTGTGCATTAGTACGACGATGTCTATCATTGAAAAGGGTATTACTTAGACACTCCACCCGCATCAAATTCAATAAAAATCTTATTTTTCCTGATCTTTTTACATGGAATGTGTTCCTATAATTTTTCTTGCTACCTCTGGCATCATGATTTCGCGCAGAGTGTCTGCTCACTAAAAGCCAACTTTATTTCATTGTGGGCTCAATATGATGTGTTTAAGATGTTAGCCTTCCATTCAATAAACGCATCATAGTTTTTTTGTTGGCTATCGGCAGTGAATTTAGGATTACCAATATAAAAGAGATAGAACCAAAAATCAGATTCAAATAAATTATGGGACAAAGAAGCACCAACATCTGATTTGCTAAAATGGTTTTTATTAAAATAGATAAAAAGAATGATTTTAGTCGATTACATTCCTACTTTCTTGTCTAAATTGAAAATCAAGAAAAACCTTCAATCGATTGTGCATAATGAAGTACCGCGACTCCCGATTGAAAAATCCGATGTATCATGTGTAACAGGCAATTTTCACTGTGTTTAAAAGTATTCACTGAGTCTGAAACTATTAGATCATGAATCGTGGCTGTCTCATGTTCCGCAGAGTATTTCTTGGCACATGTTCTCTCTATGAACTATGATGGAGATTTGAAAAGCAGAAATAGTATATAACATTGACGTTCAGACGACTGAAAACTCACATATGTTGTGAAACATGATCTGAAATGAATGCGGAAGTATATAGGGTAGAAATTTGAGCCCATCGCCCCCTCCCCCACACACGGTTACAGAGAAATTAATTATTTTCTCTGTAACGGTGTGTGATGGTTTCTGAATTCGCTGTAACGGTCTGTAATGGTTTCTAGAGACTACATACGTCATAATACAGACTGTGATAGAGAAGCTCCAAAGACCATCACTGACCGTGATAGACGGATTCCAGAAAAGGAGTTTTATCGTGTTGCACATTTTAATCCCACAGGGATTGCGCTAACAGCTTTCTTTACTAGAAAGAGATAGGTACACAAGCGGCGCAGCCTCTATGACATCAGCACATGCTCAATACAAGCCACATAGTTGATTTTTGATTCGATAGCTTTCAAGTCAGTTATGAGTTCCGATAAAAAATCTGGTCTCAGATTCTGCATTCTGACTCCTATACCTTATCGGAGATTTTGATGAGAATCTTGAAAGCCTCGAAAAAAGACAGAACTATCGTAAAAAAAGCAGCCTAAATACTCAAATGGCAAGCAAAAGCAATTTTATCTGTAGATCTATCTCCTCCCGATCTGATTTACAGACAAAGGAAAGACTAGAGCACCCATCTCAACGGACTAACATAGTGACATATCATGTTGGCTGAAATATCGGGAACTAGGAACTTAATCCGTATGAGCAAACTAGGGATTAATCGGATTACCTCGCATTCCCACGTCAAGTACGCTGAACTTAGTCACTTTATAGGATAGGCTGCATTCGATATTCTAAAAATGCGACGTGATAGCACACATTTCACATGACAGGAAACGAATATACATCCATAGAAAAGTATTCACTTGTGTTTTCCCACCTAACTCTGCTTTCAGCCCATCATATTATTGTCGTGAAAAAGTCTTCCATTAATGGAAAGCAACTCGAACTCAAAATTTTAAATTAAAAACCGAACACTCTCAGATTTCTAGACTGCGCTCCCGATGAATCAAATTTAAGAAAAAGCGTAGTATTTACAAGACTCAGTCCTAACAGCGACTACAAACGGACACAGGAACATTATATTTTGTATCATTCTCCCAGTAGTCAAGAGAACAAATCATGCAAACATCTGTGGGTCGAAATTCAGGTTCCAGGATTTGACGTCGATGAGCTATCTGAGGCACCCATCGAATCACCTTGAACTCACACATGGCATACCTATGTTTTATTGCACCATTTAGTACAAGGGGTGAAAAGCGGATTCTGGTATCCCCGTATCCTATGTATCACCATGGTATCCTCTGTATCCTAACCGTATCCCGGATTCGCGAGATCCCGCGTATCCAGAATACATAGCTGCGCAAGTACGGGTACAACTTGTACTGGACAATTTACGTAGAGGCTGGAAGCTCCGCTACTGACGCAGAGGATACATTTGTACTCCCATGCACTCTCATGTACTCGGTTGTATTCGGTTGTACTACCCTCTCTTCCCCCTAAAAACCTAGAATTCATGTACTGGCTTGTACTCGCATGTATTCGGTTGTAGGTATTTGGGGGAGGAGGCATATATGTCGAACTTGAAACTTGAATTCCACTTTCGGCTTTCAACTTTCAAGTTTCAACCGTCAAGGGTGTGGGTGCCAGGGAAGGGAGATACGTTCGTCTACACACACACATATGTGCCCATAATGTGGGTGCCAGGGAAGGGAGATACGGTTGTCTACACACACATGTACCAAAGATTAGGCAGTAGTGTCAGACCAATAACGCGAAACCTGAAAGTTAAAGTTTCAGTTGAATTCAACTTTCATATTCGACAATACTGGGAAGAGGGCGATAATACAAGCCAATATATGCCAGTACATGCATTCTAGAATTCTAGGTTTTGGGGGAGTAATAGGCGGTAGTAGATGCTAGTACAAGTTGTACCCGTACTTGCGTACCCCTCCCAGAATACGGCCAGGATACAATGGTGATCGTTCTCTGGAAGTTCGACAAATAGATTTTCGTGATCTGAATTTGGGCAATATCGAATTTTTCGTAGAATTCCGAAATTTTTGAAATTCCACTGGAACTATGGCAATGTTGTCGAACTACGGTAATTGTCGAAATTCTAACGGAATTTTGAAAATTACAATCAATAATCGATATTTGATTACGCATTTTTCGCCTGAATTACAGCAATATTTACAATAAATCGAGCTATAATCAATAACGTAGATCGCCAATAGTGCAATATCAATTTTTTAAACTACTATTACAATGATTACGTTGTTCCTATAGGTGCAAGTTGTTCTTTGTTTTCTCTTCTTCTTCTAAGGTATCCTTACTCTGCAAAGTCTCTAGAATGTGTTTCTTTCTAAATATTTCGAAATTCTCAATACAGATATATCTTGATATGCAGAGCAAAACTTGTTATACACTTAAAGTTGTCAGATGTTGTCTTTTCAGATATACATGATTCACAGTGAGAAAAATTATCGCGATTCTCGCATCCGCTTCTCCTAAATACGACAGCCTATGAAGCTGATGGCACTTTTTACGAGTGCTACCCATGGAAAAAAGTAGGCAGAAACCGTCTTTTTGGTACTTTCAAAAGATTCTTTAAAAAGCGAAAATTCCTTTTAAATGAACCTTTCTAAGTATTTTGCATGCTGTCTCACTAAAAACTACTATTAAGTATTTTTAAAACTGGAAAAGTTTGAGAAAACACTTTAAAAAGTGAAAAACAGTAAGAAAAGTGACATTGTCTCATACAGTCTCTAGCATTAAAAGTAGTTAAATGTGTGTTTTTTGCTCACTTTTTTTCTATATGGAGTGGCCACTGTTTGAAGTGGGTTTTTTGTTGCTCTTTCTCTTTTTTGCTTCTAATAAAAATTAAAAATATGAAAGACAAAAGATGCATGCTTTCTTCAATGGTGTTTCTTTTGTAAGAGCTGCTAAAATCAACAGAACTCTTTTTGTGACGAAAAGAAACACCCACCGACAAAAAATCGTAACGCGTCAACTCGGAGGCCGGTAAATTAAAAAACCGAGTTCTAATATCAATAGATTGGCCATGAATAACCTAGCTCAAAGGGAACATAACGTCTTCCTGATTCTCAGAATAGATGCTTTTGCTGACGTTCGACAATCATTAGCAAGATTTTGATACCAAAAAAAGAGAATGCATTTTACTGATTTTCTCCATCGCGTTACGAAGTCATCATCGTGTAACGTTGATTAAACCGAAATAACAAGCGAATAAATGATCTTTTTGAATCATTTTATTTTTCTATTAGATTCTCCGTAGTGCCGGCTGCATACACCTCATCGATCAGTTTTTCAAATGAAATGTGTACTCAGAGAAAAACAACGAACAAACACGTCACTGTCAACTTTTTTGTCCAATTTTCGTCATCGTGTTTCGCTCAGGATTTTTCAAGCAACTAAGGCAAACAAAATCGGATTTTCAGGAATTGAGAGAGGGCGGGTGTAGGCATCATCACATGAAAGAATCATATTCCTGAGTGTCTACACTGTAAAAAAAGAAGGGTTTATGAAAGTGCAACGTGTCACATACCCTTTTTTCCGTTTTTGAAAAATCTGATAAACCCTTCTTCCAAGTCATAAACCTAAAAACCGTTTATTATCTTCATCATATACGGAAAAAAGGGTTTATGATACGTTGCACTTTCATAAATCCTTTTTTGTTGTAAAATACCCTATCAAAAACGTTTTTTCCGTTTATTATTCTGCGGATTTTTTTACAGTGTAGTTTTTAAGAAAAATAGGAAAAATCTTGAGGGTGTGGGTGTGGATGTAGGAATGAGTGGAAGAAGACACACACCCACACACACCCTCTAGGTGCCAGTGATCTCAAAAAAGGTCGGTTCTCTTATGGATCGTCTCTTAAACGCTATTCGACTCAGAATTTGATGCTGATTCCGAAAATGTGTCTCAGGTCGTAAGTTTTTGCGCCGCAAACATGCCTTAATGGCACTCACTCTTTAGAATATCTAAATACGATATCTAAAAACTGTCTCCCGCAACGTCGGTTGGTGATCTCCTGGAGCGTCTCTTAAGATGATCTTCATCATTGGATTCGTTGTTACAAGAAGTTGTTTTGACAGACTGAGTGTGAATAATGAATAATATTATCCTATGCGAAATTCCTCGTCCATTCCCATTCACATCCTCATCCATTCTCGTGTAGGATGATCCTAAATTGCATATTCAGATCTTGGATGTGATTAGAACATTAGATCCGGTTGATAGATGAACTTAAATTTCTTTCTAGAAGAAAGAAGACAAGGTAACGCGACGTTAGTGTCGCCAACCCTCTACTGAAAGGATTTAGTCATGTGGAACGTAGCTATCCAAAACTATCTAGCTGAGAGACTTTACATTTTATAGCTTCGAAATGATTTTCATGGAAAACACGATTGATAACCGAGCATAAATAGAAAACTGGTTTAGCAGTGTCACCAAGAAAACGGCATTTAATTACTACTTACTAATACTGTATGGCGATAGTGAATTTAAGTGCATCCGATCTGCTACAGCTCAAGCTATGCTGCGAAAAACTTTCGATCAGCTTGATAACAGAGTGAAGCAAAAGATCAATTCTGGAGAGCTATAATCGAAAGACTCCATTTTAGTAAAGTTGCCACTCAAATTGGTCTATGAACTAGATATTTAACATGAATCTGCACGAGCGAATCATAGATCAAATCAAACTGACTTTTTCTAACTCGTATATATATATGTATAGAAGAATAGTCGGTTTATTCTTATTCAAAGAAAACCTATCTTTTTCTTGTACACTCTTTCGAGATTGAAGATAAATAATTAGAAGTTTTTTTCGTTTTGGTAGAGTTTATTGACCGGTTTCTGTCAAGTTGAAACTTGACTTCGTCAGAATCTACATTTAAAACAACTTTTACAAAAAATATTATTACAACAACAAAAAAGAAAAATGGTGTTCAATGGAACAACAGAGTTCCTATACGAAGACGAATACGGCCAAATAAAACACCAGAAAGAGCTCACATTGACACCATCCGTAGAAGAGAAAGGCGTCAAAGAAATCGAGCATTTCTAAGTGAAAACACTTGCGAAATAGGTCAGTTAGATGATAATCATTTTAAACTTTTATCAGAAACAGAAGGAGAGGAAACCGATAATGAACTTTCAGAAACTGAAACCGAAACAACTGACATGCATAATGACAAACAACAACAACAAAAAATAAATTTGTCGAAGAAGACAAAATATCATAATGACACACTGAAAGACGGAGTCACTAATAAGAATAAGAATAATCGACAAGCTAGAATAACAACAGATGTACATAAAAATAACGAACATGTCATCGGAAAGAATAAAATAATAAAAATACGAGGAAATAACCAGCGAATAAGACATATTTCAAAACCTGAAACAGCAGAAGAAATCATTGCTCTAAGTGAAACTGAACAAGACAATGATGAGTCATTAACGTCGATAGACAAGAAAAGATCTAAAACATATTTACAAGGTTTTAAGATTCTTGCATATCTAAAAGATCGAATGAATAATGATAGAAAAATAAAACTTGAATTTAAAGATGCTTTCAATGCAGTATGTGCATATGCAAAAAGCACGATTGAAGCATATGATAAATGGGTTCATAATCACTACGAAGTTCAGGTCTGGCAACATTTCTACGATTTAGGTAGACAAAAAGACCATTGGGCTAAAGAACTAATCAATATGACACATACACGGGAGGCAAAACCAAATAAGGTACTGTGTGAAAAGAAAATGTCTCAATTGACATCAGCATGTTTTGATGCTAATAATATAATCGCACGAAGCATGAGAGAATTTTCTTCTGATCCTAGTATACCAACAGCCACCATCATCATAAAGAGAGCACATGACCTAATGCTTGATTACATAAAAGAATCAACACAAGTTCTATCGAAGATGAGCATCAATAGAATTCGTCGTGCATCTCTTGAAAAAGACGAATGGGGTGCTTTCAAAACATTTGAAAATAATGCATCTGAACAGCAAAAAACATATGCTAAAACGTTTTGCAAACCTGCAATAAAAAGCTATCATAAAAAGAAGAAAATTTTCGATCTAATAGCTGCACATATATCTCATGATGTAATACCAAAAATATTGCCACATTATGACTTTAATCTGCCATTGGATGAAGGATCACTTTCAAGCGAACTAATCCAAGAGAACAGAGAAAGCATACACAAGCTATCCAGAGAATTTCGTCTTAAAGCAACGGAACTCTATCTTAAAATAGCAAAAGAAGAATTAGAATATCAAGAAGAAAGGTTAGAAAAACTTCTTGAAGATTTTCCACAAGATAGAGATCAATTGCTATCAACACAAGCAATTTCAGATCTTGATAATGACGAACCATTTGATAATGAAGTGTTCACTCAGAAACCATTATCACAGAGAAAAGAAAACGTTGTCAAGGAAAAAGGTTCTGATTTATTTAAATTATATATTGAAATCGCTCTGAAAAGAGCATTATTAGAAACTGAAAGAGAAATTCTTTTTTTAGACGAACGAGGTGTCAAAGAAACACCCGGCGAGATATCAGAAGCAAGAGATCTAAATCCAGTACTACGGAAAGATTTCATGCTCCAAGCATAATAAACCAAGCTAACATAAAATTAAATACGAAAGAAATGAGCCTCCTGAAATTAGGTCCCAAGTTTATACCTAATAACCGTCATCTCGCTCAGATACGTATGAACAATGAGATAGAGTTGGTTATTAAGAAAATCAACAGAAGGTTCGTTGAACATGGATGGGTACTACCGAATCAACGGTTACAGATTTTCAAAGATTCACTCGGACAGATCCTGACCGATTTTCACGATAGACACCCTCCATCAGAAGAATTAAAACATTTAAACAACTTGAGAAATAAAATCAACACAACAAAAACAATCATAAGAAAAACAGATAAATCCAAAGTTTTCCATCTAGGAAAACTGGATGATTATAAGGAGAAAGCTCGAGCATATATGAATCAGACTCAAGCATATCAAGATTTGGGTACAAGCAACCAACTTGAATCTCTAGTCAATGAAACAAACGATTTCTTATATGGTTTATGGAGAAATAAACATATTACACAGAAGCAATATGAAAGACTAAAAGTAGTAAAAAAACAGGCTGAAATAGCTCACCTGTACTTCCTGCCAAAAGCTCATAAACCTAAGACACCATTAAGACTAATAATGGCAGGTTTAAAATCGCCTACTATAGCCATATCGAGATGGTTAGACGGTCTATTAAGACCTCTATTTAATCGATTAGCAAACGAGACAACCATTCTCAATGGTAGTCAACTCGTTAAACAAGTCGAACAATGGTCTGCTAGATATCTGACATCCACGACATCATTTATAACAATGGATGTGTCTGATTTATATACAATGATTCCTCAAGAAGGCGGCATCAAAGCCATAAGAAAACTGATGGAAACATCAAATATAAAACAAATCGATGGGGTTAAAAAAGAGATTATATTAGCTCTTGCCAGATTTGTCATGACCAACAATTATTTCTACTTAGATGGCTTATATTATAAACAGATAAGAGGAGGAGCAATGGGTTCTCCACTCACTCTCACAATAGCAAATGCATACATGTACTTTGTAGAACGACCAATATCGAAATGGGCTATTAGAACAAACTCACTATACTATAGATATATTGATGATCTATTCATCATGTCTAATGTATATGTTGATACACTCAAAGGTCTTGTGAACTATTGGAATATGCTTGATATTAATATTAATTTATCAGCATCCATCGGATACACAGCAGAATACCTAGACCTAAAAATAGAAAATAGAGGAGGTTCTTTGATATCTAAAGTTTTTCATAAGGCATCACATGAACCATATTTTCTCCCTTTCGAAAGCGTACACGCAAAACATATAAAGAAGAATATTCCTTATGCAGCTCTTGTAAGAGCAATAAGATACTCTTCAAGTTTCGACGCTTTCAAACGTGAAGAAGCACACATAATTGTGTCTCTATTGCTCAACAAATATCCAAAAGATTTTATTCTTGATCAACTCAAAAGAGTTCCACACTCCTTTCGATGCGTAGTACCTACAAGAAGAAACTACTCCGATATAAGGAATCTCTTTCTTGAAAACTTCAGCAAAGAATCCAAGAAAACTAGAATAGATTTTGAAGCAACAATTTTTTGTCACTTCTCCTTTTGCAAAGGAATGAAAGATTTTTCGACCCTTTTTCATAAATTATGGGACGATTGTTTTTCAGATACAGCCATCACTAACATAACGTCAATTGTCGGTGTGCCGATATTGATGGCACGCTTCGATGATTCTCCTTCCTCTTCCTTCTGTTCTCTTTCCATTGTGATAATATACATCTCTCCTGTCTCTCTTCTATCTCTCTCCTATATATATGTGTGTTATGTATGAAGTTGTTACACTCTGGATATGTGAAGAATCGAATAAACATCATTGCCGAGAGTGGCTGTAAGCCACTCCACCTCTATCCAGTTTGTCCTAACGATATAAGCCAAACAGGGTCTCATATTTATCGTTACAGTCGGTTCTAAAAGACTGCATAATCTACATGACTACTTAGTTAAAAAAGAAACCAGATCATCATATGTTGACAGTGAAAAAACAGTGCCCAACAACAACACCAACAACCACGGGCATCTCCAATGGAAACGACCACAAAATTCTAAATAATCCTTCTGGTGAAATTATACCTGCTGTGGTGACAACAAGTTGGCACCAGTGACAAAGCATGAACAAATATGGACTAAATGCAATTTTTTCATCGTTCTAAAATAAAGCACATTTCTTACTTGTACCATCTACAAGGTCCGTCAGATCCGTAGGATTCTTTTTTCTTTTTTGTTGTTGTAATAATATTTTTTTGTAAAAGTTGTTTTAAATGTAGATTCTGACGAAGTCATGTTTCAACTTGACAGAAACCGGTCAATAAACTCTACCAAAACGAAAAAAACTTCTAATTATTTATCTTCAATCTCGAGAGAGTTGTACAAGAAAAAGATAGGTTTTCTTTGAATAAGAATAAACCCCCAGGTCGAACATTACGACGACCTGATACGATCGTAAACGGCCGTAAACGACCGTAAATGGCAACGTATACTACCGTTTTGTAACGTTTCCGACCGTAAAGCGCCGTAATTTGACGTTTTGGCATGCACCGTATTACGGCCGTCATTTGCCCTGTCGTAAACGGTTACTAACGGCCGTAATGTGGTCGGATATTTCAGTATCCGACCGTATCCGATCGTTTATGGCACGATGCAAAACGACCGTAATACGGTGCATACCAAACGGTCGTAAATTATGGCTAAACGGCCGTGTACGACACAAGTTGATCGACCTGGGCCAACTATTCTTCTATATATATATACACACCCACACCTACACCCTATTAGTATTGAATGAAACGAATTTAAATACTGGAAATAAGTTTCCTAAAGATTCTATAGCATATTTTCATCAGCAGCATCCTACATATTCAGTAGCAAGCATAATATTCAATACGTAAAAGAAGGACGATGTCGTAGAGAAAGAAGCAAAATAATACCAACTATATTTGAGAGAGCAAGCTTACCTTTGCCATAGCTGAAAAATGAAAAACGTATACATACCAGATACGAAAACGTTCTTCTTTATTATTCGTAAGATTAAAAATAAATGAGTAAGTTGATATTTTATTTTATTGAATGTGTTTTTATAAGATAATCCATAGATAACTTAATCAAGAAACGATTTTAAACATCGTAGCATCTGTTGCAAAAACAGTTTGAAGTATAGTAGCATAATCATCACCCCACATACACCCATACCAATAATGGATGACCTTATAAAACAGAAAAAAGAGCACCAAGGCATTGAGTAAAAAGTTAGCAAAGGAGCTTTGTTTGTAAAATAAAGAAATCTTATTATATTCGATAAAACTTCAAATAACTCATATCGAAATTTCTCGAATAGACTCCATAACAAAACAAGTTGAAAAGAAAGTAGGTGTTTATTTGAATGGCGACGTGGTTATTGGTTCAGGTATGAAGTTTCTGAAAAGCAAATAAATTGTATTTCACTTTTTAAATGGTATCAGCTATTCACAAGCTCAAGGAGGTGCAGATGAAGGTACGATGAATCAATTGGAAAACGTTATCCATATGGATCTCAACGGTGACGGTCGTGTTGGTGGTGGTGGTGTGGGTAATGCCTCACAATATAATTAACATGAAAACCTTGGTCATCCTCCTAACTATAATCAATGTGGCGGCGGTGGTTGTGGCAAGTCAGGTTATGCTGACCCGTAATCAGCATGGTCATCATCATTATAACTGTGTATTCTGTAAAAACATGTATTCGAGCTATGAAAATATTGATTAATATTGCTACATAAATCGTACAGATTCTTGTTTTATCTCATAAATCGGCAAATGAAAACATGAAAATCATATCACGAATTGGGCATGTTCGTTTGATAGAAAATTTAATTCTCTGCAACCTAGTCAATTGTGCTATGGAGAAAGCGATAAAAATGACAACATTTATACCGACTTTTCATGTAGTTTTCAAAGTTTCAGAAGAAATATTTGAGAAAAAAACGTTTTCGAGTAGAGAATATGAAAATTTATGACAATCCATCCTTCATAGAACAAGTTTAGTTTAAAAAACGACTATTTGACATAAAAAATGCATTGAAACATTCGTCAAAGTGTTAATTTGGAGTATTTTTCTAGCAAACAAAAGTATCAGTAATGCTGTCAAGATCATGCTGATTGTATAATTAAAAAACTTCTCGATCTTTTTCTTTTAACATCAGTCTTCAGAAAAATAGAGTATCACATATTAACAATCCACACCCACACCTTAAAACGTTTGTTTTGTTCTGACTTCATTTTGGATTTATTTGTTGACCAATATTTTCAATATGGTGATAATATCTAAATTGGAATACTAGATATTGGACGATGAACACTTGAGCATAATTACTGATATCAAGAAAAGTCACGTATTTTTAATTCTTTATAACTCAATTATACAACTGTGTGAATATTCTTATTTAAGCTATCCTAAATTAATATAGAAAAAAGGACGAGTTGATATTATCAAACAGAGATGAACACAGGACAGGATGATTCTGTACTCATCATTGATATACATTACGTACACGCCATATGATACGTACGAGTCGATAAGAGTGTTTTGCGGTATATAAACAAATAATACACTCATTGTAGTATAGTGACATTTCGTGTTTTTCTTTTCTTTGTCTCTGTTGTTTCGTATTGTTGTGTTCGTTCTTGTTAGCACATTATGCTATACAATACGTATATTGTTTTCTCTTTCTTTTGTCGTTCTTTGATATTTTTCGATCTCATTTTTTTCTGTATTGATCACCAAGGTCAAAACAACATTGTGTTTGGCCTTGATGATTTTCTACAATTGCGTAATAGTATTTTCTATTACGCAATATCAGATAGATTGAAATACATTAGAAAAGGACGTACCGAGGGATACGTGACACTCATATATATTTTTTCTTTCGTTCTATGAACTGAGCGCACGAACGAATGAATATTTGGTCGTTGTAACTGTTGTTTTCAAACTTTACGAAAAAATATTGAAATAGATCGAATCCTTGCTAAAAAGTAAAGTTTTTCACTGAGATTCTTACAGCATGCAGTTAACAATTTCTTTGATGATTGTTCAATTATGTTCTTCATTAAAAAGAGACAATGTTAAGTATTTTTACGTCGTCTAAAGTGAAGAGAATATTTCATGGTTGAATGGGTGCAATGAATATTCATACGATGAGTCGAAAAAAAAATATAATAAATCAAGAACCAATGTTTGCACGTGTAAATTAGTTAGTATTCGTATGAGATGAATTTTACCAAGATGTGTGGTGTGTTTTGTTTTACGATTGTAGAAAAGTGTGAAAAGAACAGAGCGTACATAGGTTAGTCCTCTTTCGACTCATTTTACGGTTTGATAGATTGTGAGTGCAGTGTACAATAAAATAATGAAGCGTGTAAGACACAAGTATACTATTCGTTGCCGCTGTTTGGGTAGCATTTTATGTTTTATCGTTGGATGCAGTATTCTTATTATTAAATTTAACTGGTACGATACTCAACGATCGATATGTTTACCTAAAAATCCTGATGATGAAATAATTGATCGTCAAGATGAATGGCAATATCAAAATAGCATCACTGGTCAATGGTATAATTGGAGAACAGCATACAAAAGGCAAAATAATCAAACTGAATGGCCTGTCAATTGGTTAAATGCTGCTCCAAAATCACATCTCGGTGTTATTGTCTATTTGGCGACACTCGGTGACATTAAATCGCTTCAGACATCACTCACTCAGCTGTCTCGTATGCTATCAAATAATCCACGACCTGTTGTCATTTTTCATGAAGATGATCTAAGTAATAGTGAGATTCATCAATCTCTAGCTCAAATATTAGGTAATTCTACTCCGTTAGCTTTTGAACATATCAAATTTTCTAACAGTTCAATTCAACCTGGACGCCTTCATCGTCGATGGTCCAGCAAGTATTTTCATATGTGTCGGTTTTTTACTCTGATGCTTCCAAATCATCCTTTGCTAACATTATTTTCATATTATTGGCGACTTGATACACATTCTTATATATTTGGAGGGCAGCCTATTGAAGATCCATTTGAAATCATGCAAAAACGAAAAATTCAATATGCTTTTGTCATGGCTAATAGAGACAATGAGGCGTATACTCTTGGTTTATGGTCATTTTTTCATCAATTTCTCAAGGAGCATTGTCTGGTACCTTCAAGAAATTTCCGTAAAACACAACCTGGTTGGATCGATAGTTATTCAACTGCGATTTTTTTTACAAATTTAGCTATAGCAAATGTTTCTCTTTTCCGTGATCATCCATTGATACGAGCTTGGCTTCATAAAGTTGATCGTAACGGTGGTATTTATCGTTATCGATGGGGTGATGCACCTCTTCATACTTTAATTCTTACTCAATTAATTCCACGAAATCAGATTTTACGTCTTAGATATTTCGGATATATGCATCGAAATGAATATGTCTGTGC
This sequence comes from Rotaria magnacalcarata, assembly GCA_900239745.1. Taxonomy (NCBI): domain Eukaryota; kingdom Metazoa; phylum Rotifera; class Eurotatoria; order Philodinida; family Philodinidae; genus Rotaria; species Rotaria magnacalcarata. The sequence goes on from OENM01000533.1 coordinate 56,414, forward strand.
TAGGGGCATAAAAGATGATTTGTGTAAAGCACAAATAAAAACAGTCTTTCCAGATCCTAATCTCATCTTTTACAATCATCCAGATGGATGTAATCCGTCTTTTGGAAATCCTTTGTGTCACTATTATCCAGAGATTACACTATGAAATGTACGTCTTTGTTAGGTTTCTATTTCATATAATAAAGCTTTGTTTTTAATTAAATAAAAATAAATCGGTTGATTATTTATCATATTTTTAGTGTTATAAAAAAATTCAGGAGAATAAAAAAAGAGATTCTCTCTTGACTCTTTAACTTCTCTTCGATGTAAACACGTGTGTGAACATCTGATCATATACATATATTTTATCATGCAAAACAAAAACTTACAATGACGCAACTTTAAAAGATAGGATTAGACCTATTACTGTACTAGCTAATGGTAAGAATTACTATTCTCACGTTTTCCCCCTATCGCTTATCAGAAATGAGATCGGTTGGAATTTTTGGTCAACCGAACATAACCGACTGAATTTAATAAAAGTTTCAACCAAACCGATTTTGGAGTGTCGGTGTTTTGTTGAAGACAAGACCTACTCTCACAACCGCACACACACCTAAATCTCTTTAGAATTACTAAGTCTTGTTCTTGAGGAAACAAACTAACTGCCAATAGCATATCTTAATGAGATCAGTCAAATTACAAGTATTTTAAATTTCGCTCGATTATCATAATATCGAAGAAAACCCATCACGTTACGCAATAGTACGTATGGATAAATAATAATTTGAAAATATTCGTATAGCACTTTATTATTTGATTTTTTTCTGCTTAAGGGAGTTTTGAAATATATTGCTCGATAAGCATGAAGTTCGTTGAACATTCAAACCTACTCTAACACTTTATGTATTAGTAGCTAAAGACACGTAATCGTTTTGTGGGTTGTCGAACTGTGCACGACACATTGGACAATTGTTTTGACCTTCACCATGCACCCATTGTTTCAGACAGACTTCATGATACACATGGCAGCATGGTGTTATCACTGGACAGTTATGACCTGTAACATCTTGTGCACAGATTGAACATTCACCATAATAATAATCGTATTTGGATGATTGCCTTGAATGAGCAGCTGCTGTAGCAAAAGCCTTTACATCAATGATGAAAGCGATCGATTTGCTTCCAAATAAAGAGAAAATTAGAGTGAAGATCTTTGCCGTTCGTGCAATTAGGCCTCTTTTTTTCAACGTGAAATATTCCGTTTTGGCTGTATCGTCTAGGTCTTTTTTAATCCGACGGAGAAATTCCTGTCGTCGTTGATACAATTTTTTTTCTATTTCTGCAATTTTGTCTGTCATATTGTCACCAAATATGACAGTGCGCACCTGTCTTATAGTTTCGATAAAATCAGTATCTTGACTATTTTTTCTAAATAATTTTGTTTTGTCATTGTTTCATCATTACAGTCAGTGAATATGATAGTCGACCATTCCAATACACTTTTACCAAACACTGTAGTGATCAATTCAATATAATTTCGGATTTCTGTAGATATTCGACTGTACTTAAGACATATTTAGATCTTATTGTAACCGATTGAAGCATTCTTTAGGACTGATTTCAATGAATCCATTATATCCAAATCCTTATGGCGATTATCACCGAGTTCAATTGTATCAGTGTAAGCATTATTTGGAAGGTCTTAGTAAGTAGTGAAAAACCTAGTTTGTCCCGAAGAGGTGTCACCCACTCCAGCCGGATGTGACATATCTTCGACTCCCACATTATTGCTAATTCAGACATTTATTAAAGTCGATTTTTCGACACCTGTAGGTTCTATGAATAAAATGCGCCGTATGGATGTGGATGTGGGTGGAGGTTGGGGACGGACTATGGGTATGGGTGGAAGTGTGGGAGAGCGTATGGGTGCGACAACTAAATGTTCTGATTTCTTATGAAAGCATTCACAACATTGATCTGGTTTCCAAGCACTTGGAATGAAATTTGAACAAGCAGACATTTCGTGTCGGGAATCTATAAAAAAAGGCATGATACATAGATATGCAGTAAAATTGTTTATAAACATTGATTTCGATGTTGATTAAATGTCTTTAAACGCATAATATTAATGCAAAACATATATATACGTTTCTCTAAAAAATAATTTCTCTGTATGCTTAATTAAAAAGAATCTAATTTATATAACATTTGCGGAAAAAACCTGAAGCACACCAAACTCTTATTGTTCATTCAAGAGTGTGAACGTGTAGGTGAGATTTTGATTCTAACTTAACAATGCCACTGATGTTCGTCACTCAGGTGCACGCTTATTGGCATTCACACCCAGAGATACACCAAGTGACATTTTCCCGCTTGATCGTCTCCGTGAGAGATAGTGGTAGTTGTGAGAGAATAAAGTTCTATGTCGAATAGAAATCATAAGCAACCCAACTTCAGTAAGAGAGAATTCAGACAAGGACTACTGACTAGACTGCATGCATAGGTCTGTATATCAAACCAAAACTTCGCTTTTTGTCTGATGACCCCTAGCAAAACCATATATTCAGATAAAGAATGAAATTTTGTATATAAAGCACCCATTTAGAGACTCAATACAGATGAAGCTGCGAATTCTGTATTAAAATTTCTTGCGCTGTTCATGCTTTAAAGAATGTTAACTTGCTTTAGGATGTTTGCTTAACTATTTACGATTGAATTTTATCTTCTTCTCATAGATTTAAATATGAGGCTGAGTGGTAGAACGTCAGTAGACAATAAATAAATTTGGTTTTACTAATTTTATGTTTCAAGAATGCAGAAAACAGAGCTATTGGGCCAGGTATTATTTCCTTTCTTCGAATAAGTTTATAATTATAGCATATTCTGCAATCGTATAGTTCTTTGTAGTTTTCAGAAGAAGAGTTATTGGAAAAGAATAACAAATTACATTTGTTTATAAATTATTCCACTATAAATATTATCTTCGATAGAACAATGAAGAAAAATCGAGTGATTCGAATAATCTACTTACGCTTAAAAGATACCTTCAAATTGGGATGATAGTTTGTGTTCGATAAACGAGTGAGTAGATTTCGTATGAATTTATAAATGAGTTTTATTATTTAATAATAGGATCTTTCCTCTAGTGTTTATTTTTTGTTTTATTGACATTGACCACTACTTTCTATGATGAATTTTGTGCGATAAAATTTTAAAGTTTTCTACTATCCAACGAAATTACATCCAAGCATGCGGCTAATCGTAAATGATAAACAAAAGATAACAATAGCGATGACGAAGATTGTTAACAGAGAAGCAGGTATTCTTTCGATCTCTCCCAGTGATAAGAGAGACAAAACTTTCGTCTCGTGTTAGTATTCAGAGAGACCGATTACACTTTGTAGCATTCAATGCAGTCTTTTTATCGATACGATTTAGTTTATTTCAAATTGACGGAAGAAAGCACATGAATGCTCTCTCTATAATTAAAGTTAAAAAGACAAAAGAATTGAAAGGTACTCATACAGGAAAATACACTTTGATTCTATTACAAGGATATTAAATGAGTTCATGTGCTCGTTTTAAATAGTCAACTTTCAAATTTATCCTCGGGCTGCGGACCTTGTGGTTTGCTGGCGTCTATCGTCAAATGAAATAATTCCTTTGTTCAAAGACCGACGAATGATGATAATTGCACATGGATGATACAGCAGCGTTCCGAGACTGTTCAGATGAGCTGATAATCGAACATATTCATCTTCAGAGCTATTCTTCTCCAAGAAAAAATCACACAATTCTTTCGTAGGTGTATCGATTCGGACTGTTGAGTCGACAATATCGGTGTCGTGAACAATATTTACTGTTTCTAAATCTTTTTTGAGATCACTGAAACAATATGAATGTTTGGTCGAATTGAATAGCTTCTGGAGCTCATTGATACCCTTTTCTGTTTGGTGAAAGATCAGAATAAAGCCATAATCGGACAACATCGATATTGCTTTGTTTAACGCTGCAATCCGATCAGGAATATAGTAGAGTACATGAGAAAATAATACTAAATCGTATTGCATTGAAGGTATGAATTCTTCAAACCAAAGACACTTGATTTCAACAGTGAGATTTTCTCTCGATTTTGTATGCACGGCTGCTTTCAATTGAGCTTCATTGTTATCAATCATTGTTACATGTGTCAACGATTCAACCTTTGAAGCCAATGTCAAATCGAATCCCAAACCCGATCCCACACACAACATTGACTTTATATTATTCTTATGAGCCACATTGTCCTCGAACCACTTTGTCAAAGCATCATACTCTGTTGTACGCGTATAAAAATCGCGAAAAGCTAAAGACATGTGTAGGTTATGATCAATACTGGTCGCTAAAAGTTCTGATGCCATTATAATCGAAACCTGAAGCATCACACTTAGATTTACTTTGACTAATACTTATCAAGTAGATAGTAACTTACCTGATTTCAAATAGTAGATTTACTTTATTGATGATTGCGATATGAAAAGTATGATTTCTACATGATTTTCTTCCTTTTTTATATAGCACTACCAAATACTATGGAAAGTTCCCATAGTCATTATTTTACCCGTTTCATTCTATAACATCAATAATACATAGTACTATGGTAAATACCAGAAGGGGCTCCGTTTTTCCCAGACGACTGGAACCATGAGTCATATACAAAGAACGCCAAATATATAATGTTACACATACCAAGAAATAGAAAAAAAACATTTTCTCGCTACTAATGTCGAACCCATAATAATGAAAAATATGAAGTACAACTAATGAATGTCTTGAATTCTTCTTTTTTGTCAGAAGACCAAGAGTTTCCTCATGTTGATTGAATTGAAAATAGAACTACCTTGAGCATAATATTAAAAAATATAAATAATCATTTTCGAGACAAAGTATCGTGCGTTACTCCACTAATTAAAATACTAGAATATATTTTAATGTCAAGAGAAAGCTCGTGGCAATTCTTAATTTTTACTAATGTACTTAGGTCAGTCCAAAAGTAGTTGCGGACGTATATGAATTTCCTATAGAAAATTTTGACGAACTTTTTTTCTTTACAGTCTGATAGAGAAAAGAAAGCTCTATTTTTCTATGCTATTTGATCGTACTTTAACTAATATGATAATAACAAATTGTTCATAAAACTTTTTTCGTTTACATGGTTCCGAACTGTAAGTTGTACATCACAGCTTTCATTTCCTTGTTAGTTGTATTAACAACCAAAATTTGTTATAACATGCAGCGTGAAAAGCTCTACAATTTCCATAAAACCATTTATTTTCTAGTCACACATTTTGTTCTTAAAATAGACTAAATTTTCAGCAACCAAAGTTCGATCACTCAAAATCTTTCTCATTTTGAAAAGAAAAAGTGATCCTATGGAAATTGTAGAGCTTTTCATGATGTATCTTATGGCGTATTTTGGTTGTTAGTATAATGTATTAGTGGACTACAAAGACTAAACGGTCTGACACATTGTGAGCTAGTATAACGAGCGGACATGTTAAAGAAAAAAGTCTTATGAAAAATTCGTTATCATCATATAAGTTAAAGTACGATCAAATAGCATAGAAAAATAGAGCTTTCTTTTCTCTATCAGACTATAAAGAAAAAAAGGTCCTCAGAGCTTTCTATAAGAAATTCATACACTTCAGCAACTACTTTTGGACTGGCCTAAGTATTCATTATTTCATCACACCGACTGAGTTCGATTAACTATTGAATCAATATAACAAAGAATCTACAACTAGAACAACGCTAGTGGTATGTTATTTCCGTTTAGATTAATTCTGATTTGCGTGCCTCTAATGAATCAAAAACAAGAACATTATTTTATGAGCGAAAGAGTACATAAGGTTTAAAAATAAAAAATATGTATATATATGTATATTTTTTATTTTTACTCGAAGAATGAGCATGATTATTTTTTGTATTTCTTCTGAAATTAAAATTTAAAGATGCTTGACTTTTGCGTTGTGAAACTATGTGTACGAATAGATATTCATCATTGACCGGAATGTTTACATCACGATTTCATCATCGCTTCCCAAACGTTTTTGATTATCTTGTTTTAATAATTTAACATATTTGGCTTTGTCTTGAAAATTATTTAGATGAATTTGTTTAGCAATAAATAATTTGCTTTTATTTCCATGATGTTCTAATGGCAGTTGATTGATGTACGGGGCTATTTTTGTACCATGTAATACTAATGACCATTCGAAAAAATCACCGGTGGTTAATGTTTCACTCTTTTCTCTATCATATTTTGTTCGATTTTGTTGCTTGGATAATGGTGCATTCGAATTATCTTCATTATCAAAACTTACTTCAAGTGTCCATGTACCTTGAGCTTGTTCAGCCCATGCATGAGTTGTCATAAATGGCCATTTATAAAAGCCTTTTGTTGAATCATCATCCAATGGACGACGGCTTAAAAGCAACGATCTAAATTCAAAAATGGTTTAACCACTCCAGATATTTAATATTGTTGAAGAATGGTAAATAACCTAGTCACTGAGCTCCTGCTTTGAAAATTTTTCCATGAGAAAATCATGTCTTTCCGGCGGAAATGTGTGGATTCAAATGTAAGCACGAGAACCGATCGGATGTCAACATTACTCTTTTAAATAAATATTTTGAATTATCCTTACCGTGTGCCGAGTGGAGATGTAAGAAATACGACGGTATTACCACGTCGACTACTTCGGAGTGTAATAAATGCTTGAACATGTTCGAGATAATTTACTTCATCTTTTGTATTTTTACACGCATCTGTATTGATTGTTAATTTCAATGTACCTTTTTCTGGTATTGGTCTAGTTAGAAACAACAATAATACTACTTGTTTTTCTATACAAATATTTACCGTCTTTCAGTGATATTACCAGCTGCACAATGATATCGATCTGGTAGTGATTTCCAATTTTTAGCATGCTGAACCATATCACCAGCTAAATAATAACAAGAAAAATTATAGAGTTAGATTTTTCAAAAGAAAAGAAAATTAAATTAACCATCAAGAACACCATAGCCGAACAAATGATTAAATTCTAATCCGGCTCCATTAATATGCCATAAATGTTGTTTAGTCGGATCAAATAGTTGATTACGCTTTGCTGTTAACACTGTTAAATGTTGAACATCACGCCATGTTAATTGACGACTTAAAAATAGAAGAGATTTCATGTAAAACGTGTTTTTGTTTTTCTTCTTATGCACTATACTTTGCTTCAAGGACAAGTGCAAAAACACCAGCTGCTTCTGGAGCTGCTGCTGATGTTCCCGAATGTTTAAGAGTACACTCTCCATAAAGATCCGTTGTTGCAACTCCTAGTACAAGGTGGAAACGCATCATTATTCCCTATGAATTTTTCTCTTTCTTAATTAACCTGCTTGTGGATCATCACTACGTCCATTACTAAACGTAGAAGCCAGTGTTGATGTACAAGATTCATCGTAAAGTGCTGTTCGACCGTCATTAATAGCTGAATTTATTGATATGGTCCACATCGATGCAGCATATCCATCGCAATTACAATCATCATTAGCTCCACCGTCACCACTAGCCCACACATATAATGAACCTTAAATAATAGAGGAGAAGAAAAGTAAATAAATAATATAGTGCACTTAACCAACTAATGATTCTACAACTATCAATCTTACCGAGACCACGACGACCCTAAGAAAATAATAGATCGTACGTATAAAACAAAACTATGAGTAGTTTCATTACCTCATTAATACCCTTGACAATGGCTTTCATAGTTGCATGACGTGGTCCATCGACTGTTTTGCCATCGTCAACGGGTCCTTAAAATGAATAATTATTTATTAGATAATTTCATAATGAAGAACAAAAACAGTTAACCCCATGATGCTGAATAAATATCAATCAAATCTGGTTCGTGTGCCATTGAATTAGCCTCAATAAGATCTAAACAAAACAACATTAGAATTTCTCGTTTGATTCTATTTTTCTTTTCATCACCTGTCATAAAAGGCTGATCAAGCATTCGAATACCTATGCAATACAAAATCCTCTTATAAAGCTAATTAAATATTTAAAAGCAAAATTGATTACCAGCTACCATAGAGTCATAAGCAACGCCCACACCACAAACGTTATTATCCCGAGCCGCCGCTACTTCTCCGGCACAACGTGTTCCATGACTAAAAGAAAAAATTTCATTTTCATAATAATCTTCAACATCAATCCACTACCTATTAAACCAATCATCGGTATAACGTGGATATGGATATCGATCATTACTACTGAAATCATAACTAGCAGCAGCATTCTAAAATAAAATAGTTATACATATATTCGTTGATTTGTTTTTCCGTGCATACGTAATTGTGCATTATATCCGGATGTGTATAATCAAGACCATCGTCCATAATTGCTGTTGTAACATTTTTTCCTGTATAACCAAGTGCCCAGGCTTCTTCGACATTTAAATCCAATCGAGGTTTACCACCAGCTTGTCCGACATTTTTCTTATAAATATGTAAATTTCATTGTGAAAAACGAAATCAACTTAAAAATCATCTTACCAAATACCATTGATATTGAAAATACGGATCGTTCGGCTGTTGATACTGTGGGAAGTTTTCTTTGACTTTTTCCGCTGGACGATAACCACGTTTGACACGAATATGAGGTATTTGATGAATTGCTCGTTTTACCTATCAATTAAGAAAAAAAAATACTTCAACGTTATAATTGTGTATAGAAACAAAAAAATTACAAATTTATGTTGTTGAATAAGTTTTTCTTGAGCAACATCGCGTCTCTTACGCGTATGCCGATGTGTTGGTTTCATATCGATAAAATGATATAGATGTTTATCGTTCAATACCTAGAAACAATCTGTTGTTAGATGTGCTCTGCTAGAAAAACACGACATCGTCTACCGGTCCTCGAGAAACCATAGCATATCGTTTAGCAATATGTTTGGCAACGTCAGGTTCGACATGATGATGAAATTCAATTAACCAATCTTTTGTTATAGTTGGTTTTACGTTAGAATACGCAGTCGAGAAGATAAATGATAATATACATAAATCGTAGTAGAAACTCATTGTTTGAATAATTAAACGTACTTGTATTTTTCTGTTCTATAAATTTTATTACCAGTTGCAAAACACCATTTCACGCCTCGTTAGATCATATGGGGAAAAGTTGTTATTTGATTTTTATAAAAAAACAACAACAGTTGTAGAAAAAAAATGATGGTGCTCTGGAAAAAAAACAATAAGCGCAAGTACCGAATGACAGTAGAAGTGGAAACAAAGCTGAGAGCTTATATATATATTGAGTAATTGCTTTGTTTCTCTCTATGCATCTCGTTTTTATTCATGTTTTGTTATTGTTACTATCGCTCATCATTGTATAAGCACAGAATAATAAAAACGCTATGAAGCGACAAGCAGCTCGCTTTGTGAAATCGAGTAACTCTAAAGAGACACATAGGAGATAAGTGAGAATAAGAGTAGCACAAAATATAGGATGATGAGAAATAAAGAGAACAGAGAGAGAGCGAGAGAGCAAAACACGGGAGAGACTGAAAAAGAAAATGAGTCTGCCTCATATCTTCAAATAATTAAAATATGTAAATGCGACTGTTTCTCACTTCTTCTTCTTCTTCTTCTTATCAACATATATATATATATATATATATATTGTTTAATGAAACGATTTCATGTAGGAAAAAAAACCGAATGAATCCCTTGTCTTCTGCTTGGATTAGATTGACAAGCATTTCTGCTTTTACCTGTCATCGTCTATTTTCTACTTTTACGTGCATGATAAATAGAACATACTTTTGTGAGCAGATTTAGACAAAGGAAAAAATAAAATAAGATAAAAACATATTTCCTGTGTTTAGATAGGCAAAAGAAAAGAATATTCATCTAAAATTTAAAGAAATAACGATTTTTATATTCTCCGATCTTGATTATCGTCAATGTAATTGTGCACTAAATTCTCCTAACTTCTGGTTTACTTCAAATTTACAGTAACATCCGTGCCTGTCTGGTGAACAGCGAAACAAAAAGAACGAACAGCTGCAAAACTTTTCCATTAGAAGAAGGAAACTATCATCTGCTTAGTATGACGATAATCTAATTCATATTTGTCAATGTTCATTTTAATCTAAATCTATAAAAAAAACATTTTTACATATTAAATTTCAAATTTCTTCGTTAAGGCATTATTAGAGAAGAAAAAAGAATTATAGTTTCTTGCTAAGAATAAAAGTTCCTTTGGGATTCAGTGAACTTATTTACGACTCATATGATCGACTCTCTATTAATAGCCGAAAGAAAAAGCAAGCATTTAAATACTTGAGCATGCATTAAAAATGAAAATAACCAGCAATTCATCTCAGTCATTGAATCAGTTATGGAGGAGACACAATAGTTAGTTACATGTGTACAGAGCTCAACTTCAAACGATTGTTGATCAACCGATCGAGTGCGACATCATTCAAATTGCAGCATCACAAAACGAAAACAATTGGTCTCCTGCAAAAAAACAACACTCAAAAAGATTCTATTATTGATAATTCTATTTACTGAGCAGCATCGACGATTTTTCTCATAGACGTATCTTCATCTCTATTTTCAAGTTAAATTCGATGTCATGGTGACATTTAAAAAATAATTTATATTATCGTCACATTTATCGCATCTATTTTCTTTTTATTTAAAATTTCCATGTTTTATTCAACGACGAAATTGCATATTCGATAGAAATGTATGAGGCACATGTTGCGTGTCAATTAATAATCATTTAATACTTTTGTATTAGACAAGAAAAATAAATATAACACAAGATGTAGCATGAAAAGCTTTAAATTTTACGATGGGAACGGCTTATTGTTTTTTTTTCTTCTGTTTAAATGGATTAGCAAAACTATAATTGGAAAACATATCCGCTCTAGTCTAAACAGAAATTCGATTAGAAAGTATTTTGCTTTTTTTCGATCTACTATGAAAATTATTTGTTTTCTAGAAAGAAAATCCAATGGATTCACCGGTTGCAACAAATATTCCTGTTGTTTTAATCACGGGTTTTGGCCCGTTTCGTTCCATATTAAATAATCCAAGTTGGCAAGTAGCTAAAGCATTGAAAAACTATCGTGAATGGAACTGTCCGATACATATTATTCTCGAAGAAGTCGATGTAACATACGATCATGTATCAACGAAAGTACCTGAATATTGGCTTAAATACAATCCAACAGTAAAAAATTTAAAAAAAGCAAATTTCACTAAAACAATTTTTTCATTATTTAGTTAGTTATTCACATTGGTGTTGCAGCTGGTACGGCAGGAATTCAAATAGAACGATGTGCTTTTAATGATGATTACTGTCATGTAGATAATAATGGAACACTACCAGAAGATTGTCGATGTGTAAAAACCGATGCACCAGAAATGTTAACAACACTTCTTCCTATTGATGTTGTTTGTGCAAAAGTTGAACGACGAACAAATCTACCAGTGAAAGTTTCAGGTGATGCCGGAAGATTTCTTTGCGAATTTATTTACTATCAATCATTATTCATCGATCCGAAACGAACAGTTTTCATTCATATACCTGAACTAGACGAAACGTTTACCATTGAAAATCTAGCCGAGACCATTCAATTAATTATTTATGAATTACTTCGATGTGTTGATCCATTGCCATGTTTGAATCGAGATGGAAACTATCTAATAAATACAAATGTGCCGAAAACGACCCTATAAATACTCGATATACGATCATAGCTTCCTTCGTTTTCATGTAATTTTTATTTGCATATCCTTCACACAATATTGTGATGGGAGAATTTTATTTTTATGCTTTTTTAAAAATCAAAAATAAAACAAAAACTGTCAGTGTCTATACAATCATTAGATCAGTTCCGACGAAGTTTTTTTCTAGTTAAGATGATATCCTGAAAATTTCACTATCAAAATGTCGAATATATCTTCAGACGGCATCCATATAAATACAAGGTCAGTAGAGATTGTTGTCTTCTTGTCTATGATAATAAAAAGATGAAAACTTGAATAAAACAAAAAAGAAAGATTAAGAAAATAAAATTTCTTTTTACCATGATTTACTTGGTCGAATAGATATTCTGGATCTTTTTACTACTGTAACAAACGCCAAGCTTCAGACATATTTCAGTTGGCGGTTGAATCAATAGTAAACAGACCAGAGTTAATTATTAAATAATTCAAACATGTATTTCAAAAGCACCATCTATGTCACTATTGTGATATACTGTAGACATTCAATAGATCCACTACAGTATAAAACAATAGTAATATTAGTGAGCTTATTTTGTACGCTAGAATATTTCGAAATCATTGTTTGCCTAGATGTTTATGAATTTCGTCTATGTACTACGGCCCGAATCGTCACGGTCAAACAGATTCCGGTGACAATTGAGGCAATAGTATGCAGAGAATATTCGGTACAAAGAACTAAAATGAAACGTAAACCATGATGACGTAAGATATGAAAAAAACAACACGTTGATAAACAAGTGTGAAAAACAATATCAAACAGATTATTTATTTCGCATGTTTACTGATACGTATGTGCGAACAACATATCAGTTATTCGTGTCATTAAAAACAAAATTCTCGATCATAATTCTGCAAGTCATTACTACCATTTTCGAATAAACCATTCCGCTTGCCAAGCAGCGGTATTCATTATTCCAAGTCTACCGTACGTAAGGTAATCAACAACTCATTAGTTAAGCTCAAGTATCCCTATCGCATGATCGATAATAGTCTATCCTTAGTTTATTAAAATCACACCCTCGTTCGACTACCTAAAAAACACTTGTTCATATCAGTCTCGTAGGTCATAAAAAAAATTCGCATCTTGTTTCAGAAAAAAAAAGAATTTGCTTGTCCAATTATGTCGATCGATTGTGATATTATCATCAAAATTAGTTTTCCTTGAAAACGTTGCTTTACCATATACACTTTTGTTTTTCACTCAAAAATCTATCTTTCTTTCTCGTGTTGCCATTTAGTAACTGATCGATGAAATTACGATCAGTCACAATATCAAAAATTTTATTTATTAAAAAATAAGAATTAGAAGAAAAACAACCAATAGCCGAGATTTCAGCAAATGTACACATACGAATCATGTGAAAGCGAATTGAAACGCTTAAATCACTAAGACATATGGTAACACATGTTAAAGTCTCTTGTGGCGATTATCGCCTACCCATATTTGTCATTAGTGTATCAGCTGTTGGTTTACAAATTGATCTAAATGAATTACAAAATACGTATCTTGTAGAAAAAACACATCCATAGAGCAACTACATACCCCTAGTCGTTGTTTATCGAATGTCATAATACATGTACGCAAAAAAATATCCGCGGCCTTGAAATGAACCTTTGAGGTCATTCATTTCGAATAATGGCGAGAAAACACGCATGCATTATTCTATATATGTGTACATGAATGAAGGCTTCATCGTACGAGCACAATCGCCGGATAGAGAGGAAAAAAAGGAAAAATCGATGCTATTCGTATATACTGCTGATTTGATCATCTTGCAGTTGATCGTAGTTGGTAGCAGGCAAACGACGAATTGTTAGAACAGAATAGAGAAGAGAGAAGAAAAGAAATGAATCATATAATCTTTCTCTCATCTCGTCGTCGACGAAATAAACAGGCACCGTGTAACGCAACGGAATTTAGTCAAAAAAGAAAGAACGAGGAAAAGCAAACATATTCGGTCCACCTCTCTCGTTGGTCGTTTAGAAGAAAGAAAGGGTTGTTAAGAGAATATTGTTTTTGTTCTTTTTATTTCGAATAGCCTCCATGAAATTATTCGTTAAACGACATCGGAATTTCGAGTTCTTTTTTTCTCATCTATAAAAACACAATTGAATGACTTTTAACAATAAAAATAAATATTCTTTTTTTATTCACATTAATATCTCTTTTGTGATTGGTTGCTGAGAAAACCAATAGAAAATATTTACAAATCTTTGTTCATAAAAGAAAGATTATTATTTCCTATACAAACAAATTGTTAATAAAAAGTAAAACTTCAGTTTTGTAGATTTAAGTGAGGCATTGACTTTATTTATGTTGTAAACGTATTCATGGATAATAATCATATTCTCTTTATTTTACTCGACGAGTAAACAAACGTAATGCATTATTTACTTTTCTATTTTTCTGAAAGGTTTTACAAGAATTTATTTGAACTGAAACAATAATGACTAAGATAGTTTTACAAGTTATTCTTGCATTGAACTAAAGATTTGGCTTTGCTGCATTTCTATTGTGTATCATATTCTTCAGTTTATGATATGCAATGATCTCTTTCAATTGAGACTAATCCTTTCATGATTAAGATTGAGCTTGAAAAATTTCAAGCATATTTAGTATCATGTAACAATTCATTGATGGTAGACTCTTCGGTTTAGTTTTTATCGTTCTTTATTTTATGAAAATCAAATACTTCAACTGTTTGATCATAGGAGAAAAATAATTCTATATCAATTAATTAATTCATTGAGCTTTTTGTTCATTATTATCAAGAGTAAATGCATATATACAAAAGGCAAAAATCATGTTTGTCTATCATGAAATGCTCCACTTGACTGTGTCATAAACTACATCATGGTTGAATGTTTTTATAAGTAAAAGAAGAACATATCGCTATAGGGTACCTTTCACTAATATATGTCCAGTTAAATTCTTTGATTCGTCTTTTCGTTCCTTTTTAACATTACATTACGTTACGGGCAACTGTACGATTGCTGACAAATGCCGATATTTTTCTTTCAACTCCCATGATGATTCGTCGTCTTATATATGTACAAAAGATGTAGGTAGAAGTATAAAGAAGAAAAAAAGTCTACCTTTCAGCTTATAATCATAGGAGAAAAAGGAGAGGTCTCTTTTAATTCTCATATTTCTCTCTCTCTCTCTCGGTAGCTTTCTTATTATTCAGTGTAGGAATTCGTGTATGTGTATAGATTACAGTAGGAAAAAAAAGAATCTATTTTAATGAACAATTGAGATGCCTCGTGAACAAGTCGAGTGGTTTGCAAAACAATCGTTGCATGATGATAATAAAAAAACGTATACACGTCAATATTGTACTTATTGTTCAGTTGTTAATATTAATAAAAGTAACAATCCGTATGGAAGTTCATTTGAACAAGAACAAACGTGGACATTAGGTCGATCGATATCCAAAAATAATAAACGGTATCAAACATCAATTGAAAATATACATTTAACGATGCCGTCGGTATCGACTATTGTAAAACCATATTCATCGAATTCAAATTATGATGATGGAAAATTGACATTAGTCGATCGATCGATTTCATTATTACCACCACTTCCACCACCGCGACAACATGGATTATCAATGCATCGTTCGAATCGTACTAATCTAGATGCCAAAGTAAATCAACAACAAAATTCAAAAGCAAAATCGACTGTAAGAAAATCTCAACCTATAACTAATTTAATGCGTATTATGCATGTTAATGGAGAATTTATCGTGCGCATTTGAATAAATATTTCCTTGTACTTATACTACATGCATATACATACATCAACAGTATTATTCTACTGATCTTTGATAAAATTCTTACATAACCACATTTACACCTTTATTGAAATACAGTCGTTTTACATTGAATAGAAAGAATGATTAGAGCATGCGCACTTTTCTTTTTGTGTATAGTTTTGATATTGATTTCAAAATAAAGGTTTTCTCTAATGATAGTTTTTTAAAAGCAACACTCTATTAAAAGTTAGATTTTGCATAACAAGTCAACACATCCATTATGTCAAAGCAATCAAGGGCACATTTGGCTTTTTTTCATTAACAATGCACATGCATGTTTACATTGGTTTGCATTTTAGTATGCTCTTACGGATAGTTAGGTACGATAAAGAAAAGCAAAAGCATGATTCACAATGAATCAAATGAAGCCTTATATACAAAGTAAATGAGATAGATATTTTTCTAGAAAACACTCGTGCTTTCGTTGTTCTTTTTTTTGCAGAGGAACTTCTCAAGAAAAAGAAATCGAATCTGAGAAAACACCCGCGGAAGCAATGGATGTTCGAAATTTGGTAAATGCACATGTTTGTATTGATTGAAATTTTTCATTGATTTTTAGTTTCGATATGCGTCGTTTCTTGAATTAGTTTACATATTGCTCGCAACGATTGTTTCAGTAGGTTTTGGTATTTGTCTTCCGTTGGCTTTGATAGTATTTGGTGATATAGTTGATTCGTTTACTGATCGAGCAACTCGTCTATGTTCACTCAATCTTACTTCTCTCGCTGAACGAAATCGGTCAGCGAATATAACCTTAACAACAATTAATTTCTATACGGAAACATCGTAGGACTATGCCTATTGATTATTTCATATAATGACAGTGGTGATTAAATTTTTTCAGGTTGTGAAATGTTACGGAATCGAATTTTACTGTAAGTCGTTATGATCTCAGTGGCCGCACAAGACAGCAAATCAATATGTTAATAGTTATTGCTTGTGTTAATCTTATATCGGGTTATGCTCGAGTTTTAGTATTAGAGATAACTGCCGAGAGGCAAACTCGTACTATTCGGACGATTTTATTTCAGTCTATTCTTTTTTTTGATAGGCACAAAACTGGTCAACTTATTTTACATTTAACTGATGATACGAATAAATTCAGGATGGTATTGGTAATAAGCTTTTGGTTAGATAATAAAAACGAATTGAGTGATGATTCATTTAGGGTTCATACGAGGATAACAATTATCACTTGTGATAATATCATTTGCACCAGTCATTTTCATCACTACGACAATTTATTCAAGGTAAAATTTTCTTTTATTAGAAAACGTTTCACCATCAAGTCTTTTCTTTGTCCATAGGTTATAACTAAAATGGCGGCCGTTGAATTGAAAGCATTTGGAAAAGCAGGGATCGTTGCTGAAGAAGTCATAAGTTCAATTCGTACTGTACTAGCCTATAATGAACAAGAGAAAGAAATTCATAGATCAGTAGTATGTTTTGATTTCGATTGAAGAAACTATTTTTAAAAGTAAATAGATATGAAAAATACCTTGACGACGCACAAAACATGTGCTATTAGAAAAAGCGTGACGAATGGCATTACAATTGGTATCGCGTATTCTCTTCTATTTTGTGTATATGCATTAGGTAGTATATTGTTACATTAGATTATTTCAAGATGTTCATTTTCTCCTTATAATATTACAGGTTTTTGGTATGGAACAAAACTAATTTGACTAGACAACTAAACTATCGGAGGCATGCTTCACTGTAAGCAGCAAATTGATTTCTTATTTGTGTAATAGAGAACTAGACATTAATCATTAGTTTTATTTAGGTATTTATATGCATTAGCTATGGTATTTTAAGTTTGGGACAGGCAAGTCCTTTTCTTCAAGCCTTATATGAAGCTCGAGTTGCTGCCTATGGGACGTGGGAAATTATTGATCAAGTAGATGCATTTTCATGTTTTTTTTATCACAGCCATCAGAGATTAATATGGATTTCGACAATGATCTTACTAAATATGATCTTGAGGGTGATATTCAATTTTCAAATGTTTATTTCCTTTATTCGTATGGTCAAACTGTTGCTCTTGTTGGTTCATTTGGATCTGGAAAATCAACTTCTGTTCAATTACTGCAACGATTGTATAATCCACAATCAGGTTCAATTCTTATTGATGGAAAAGAAGCGAAAGAATATAATCTGAAATGGTTACGAGAACACATTGGTGTCGCCAATCAAGAATCAGTTTTATTTCATAAAACTATTCGTAAGAATATTTTATTTGGATTTGATTTAGCCACTGATAAACAATGCACATGATTTCATTATGGCTCTTCATAGTGTAAAGAAAAAGAATTTTCTATTCATTTTCAATGCGATTTTGTTTTTGTAATTAGAAATATGAAACTCTTGTTGGTGAATGTGGAGCTGCACTTTCCGGCGGACAAAAACAGATAATTGTTAATGGAAAACATTGATTTTATCGATAACAATGGATTCATTTTTCAGCTATTGCTCGTGCACTTCTCCGTGATCCGAAAATTTTACTTCTCGATAAAGGTAAACTCTTCACTATGATGCCTTGTTAACCAGTTTATTATTGATTTTAGAGTATAGCTACAAGTGCTCTCGATAACGAAAGTGAAAAGACAGTTCCAGAAGCATTGGAGCGTGTTGCTCAAAGTACGTGATCACTTCAAATGAGTGAAGTGAATGCTTATTTTTTTTCTGGTTCGTTCGTAGGTAGAACAAAATTAGTAATTGCACATCGTTTATCAACGATTTGACGTGCTGATAAAATAATTGTAATGCAAAAAGGAGAAATAGTTGAGGGGAAGGTGATCATGCATCGTCGATGAAAGTTCAAGGTCTTTACTGTGATTTTGTTAAACAACAAAATCTACGTCAAATTGAAGAAGCAGAATCAAAATTGGAAGACAAGGACATGAACAAGTTGATGTTTACTGATCAGTCGAATGATGTTTCTATTGATGATTCGTACGATTCACTGGTAAACGATGATGAAAATAAGATTGAGAGAAAGGTAATGAAAATAAATAGCGGATTATTCAACTATCATTGAGTGATCTGAATAGAAAGTAGAAGAAAATATTACGCTCGCTATATTACGAATGAACAAACCGGAATGGATATTGATTGTCATTGGATGTATAACAGCTTCAATAACGGGAGCACGAGAATCTGCACATTACATTATTCAAACGAAATTAGCGACAGTAAATAGTTAGTTTATTTTCATCTTTGAAATGTGAATATTTTTTATCGATAGATTTTTCAAGAATGTGATAAAAATGTTCAAAAACGAAAATTTTTGCTCTATGCCCTACTCTATCTTGGCTTTGGAGTTATAAGTTTAATATTGCATTCAGTTCAGGTAGATCGATTTTCAAGTCATTTTTTTTCCAAATATCATTCTATTTAGGGTTATGTATTTGCACGATCGGGTGAAGCTCTTACCAAACGACTTCGATCAAAAGCATTTCAAGTTATTCTACGTCAAGACACGTCTTTTTCGACCGGAAAGAAAATAGTACCGGTGCATTATGTCACGTCTTGCAACTGAAGCGTCAGCTATACAAGGTGCAAGTGGTGTACGATTTGGTTTGATTTTTCAACATCTTTTCGGCATGGTTGTTGGCGTTCTTCTTGGATTTGCATACTCGTGGCAATAACATGACTGGTGCTAGTTTTTCTTCCATTAATATTATTCGGAGGCTTTTTACAAATGTGTTTAACAGCTTACTATTTAAGCAAAGACAAACACGTCCCAGAGAATGCTGGAAAGGGTTGTTGTCATGATTTATTTTTTTTATCATGAATTTTCTGCATTATTATACTGAAGATCGCTATGGAAGCCATTCAAAACAGCCAAACGGTGATGCAGTTGACGAAAGAAAGTTGCTTTTGTAATGAATATTGTGAAATACTCAATACCGTTGATAGGTAGGGTTACTTTTGGTCTTTATTTAAATCTTTATTCAATTTATATTCAGGTCATTCATTACACGTGCTCATATTTTGAGTATTTTATTTTCAATCACGCATGCTTCTGTTTACTTTTCCATAGCGGCTTTCATTTCTCTCGGCACGTTTCTTGTTGATCGAGATACAGTTACGTTTGAAGATATGTTTCTGTATGTACTACTAGAAAAAAAATGCATCAGTATCGTTGAATAAATCATATTTTAGAGTTTTGAATGCTGTTGTTCTGACTGCTCGCACCATTGGTCGAGAGTTAGCATTGTATAAGATGTCGATTTAGTACTAAAAAAAGAAAAGAATTCTTCTTTTCTGTTAGATTTCCCGACTATGGAAAAGGCACTGAAGCTGCTAAAAATATTTTCGAATTGTTGAGTAAAAACCATCCATCGATAATGAGTCGAAAACTGGTGATGAAATTGTGTGTGAACATTTTAATGGACAAATTGATTTTGATCATGTGTATTTCAATTATCTCCTTCGCGGATCGTTACCTTGTCGTGGTGAAGGGGCTTGCGTATCTCGATGACGTTGTGAACTAAACCGTGGGGATTGCTCACTCCCGGCAGGGTCACCCATGACGGACAGGACACAGCCGAGAGATCAGACTAAATACGATCCACTGGAGAAGGAAATGGCAACCCACTCCAGTATCATGCCAAGAAAACCAAATGGACAATTACAACCAGGATAATCTCAACATAGTACTGGAAGATGAGACCCTCAGGTCTGAAAGTACTCGACCAGCTACTGGGGAAGAGCAAAGAACAAGTACGAATAGCGCTAGAATTATTTATGACGTGGTTGGAACAAAGCCGAAAGGACGTCCAGTCACTGACGCATCTAGTGTCAAAAGGGAAGTTCGATGCTGTAAAAAGCCGCATATAATCGGAACTTGGAACGTCAGAACGAGGAACCAAGGTAAACTT
>OENM01000534.1:2262-76894 GCA_900239745.1 Rotaria magnacalcarata
GCGCCGCCGCTGTGGAAAAAATTTTAAGAATTTGTAGCAGCCGCCGCCGTTCAACCCTTCGGCTGACACCTCTAGACAGGATCCGATAAAATCGTATTGGATTCCAGTCGGATCGGATGGGTTCCGATAGGTGCCTACTGTCGGATTGCTCGACCTGGGAACCATAAAAAAAGTTTCATTTCCCTTAGAATGTGATGCAGTTTTTCACAAGAACTCTGAATCTATAGTTGGTTGAATAATTTAAGATACTCTAAAAATTTTATTTAGTTTATGTATTATCATCGGATTAAACCGGTAGGATCCCGTGGGAACATTCGAATAACAATATTTTTTTATCTAAAGAAACATTTACATTTGTATGCTAATATTTAACCTATCAAAATATATAATAGAAAAAAAATGTTCGATTTGATTTGAATTATTTTCATATCTCATTGAGTACTGACATCAAATAAATTTCAATGATTCATTTCCTTGTAATCATTCATTGGATACAGACAGTAATTAAACTTCATTCTTGAAGTGAAAAATGTTTGAAGGTGATTAGAAAGATTGAAAATACGATGGAAAATAAAGAACGAGCAGTTTTCCTTCATACAAAAGAGTACCGAAGTGAATGTTTGTAAGCTTCTTTTATTTACTTTTTATTTTAAATAAAACAATCAAATAGAGCATTTTTTTTTCTTCCACTTGCTCTTGATTCAATAACTAATGCTTCATTGGTGGCTCACATTTTTTAACATTCTGTTACTTGTTCCTCGAATAACGAACATGCAAATCAGAATCAAAAAAATTATTTTACTAAAACTCGTTGAAACAACTAATCTTTTTATTAACACATACGTAACTGTTGTTATCTTCTTTTTGTTACTCTGGCAAAAGCTATAAAAAAAAACATACTAAGAAACATTTAATTCTTGTACCGTTCACTTTTCTATGAAGTTGAATCAACAAATTTTGATTTTTTCATTTCATATGCCTTATCGACAAGAACACGAATAAGAAGGAAAAAAAAACACTGTAACAAAATACAATAAAAAAAAGCAATGGTCGATCGCATCGAAACAAGGTAAATATTATATAGATATGTTTAGAATTTAATTATTTTCAAAAAATGTCCTGTTCAATATTTATAGATCATATGCGAACAAGATTGATCTTCGTCTTCAAACATTAATTACATCTCCGTATGCGCAACAGCAATTGCAACTTGCTGGTTTGGTATATAAAATAACCTTATAAAATTTTTAGTTCATTTATTTCTTGCAAAACTTCAAAAATTATCTTCATACGTTTCTTTTTCAAATATCTATCAAATGTTTTTGCTTCAATATTTAGATAAATCATCGTGGACAGATAGTTGCATCCAATGCCTATATTCGTAGTCTAGCACAACGAAAGTGCCAACAACGAGATCATGAAGCAATAGCACAAGATATTCTTCTGCAGTTTGTTATTTGAATGATTCATTTCTGTCGCTTATTAATATAGATTCTAGAACATTAAAATTTGATCAAAATAATCAACGAGGTCGTCGTCATCAATTTGAAATTGCTACACGACGTGCTGTAAATAGTAATCTTGACGTGAGCTCAACGAAATCTTCAATATCATGAAGATCGTGTTTTTATTTTCGTTCATCAAGGCTATTAATAAACATTATCGAAAGCAATCATATGGACGTAAAAAATCCCGTGAAAAAAGTGCTCCTGGCTATCTTTCGGTGAGAATAAAATATGATTCATTATCATACTCTAATAAACTTATTTCAGAAAGCAGAAAATGAGGTTAAGCAACGTACACGAGTAACTTCTGCTCACAAAAGAATATTAAAAACAGAGAACAATACAGAAGAATCTTCTGATCAACAAAATCGTATTGAACCAGTAAGTTACTGATATTATTCGATTCTTATTCAAGGACGTCTTTCTTCAGTTGGATAAATCATATGTACTTTCTGTGGAACGTCAAACGTGCAATTTAACTATGTCTTATGGATTAAAGACGACTAACAAAGCTAAACAAATTAACCGAGATGAAATTGTTGTCATGCAACAACACAGCACTGGCGAAAATGTAGTTGTTTTCAGAGGACTTTTAAACGAAGGCGGTAACTATATCAATTACACCAATTATTAGGCATTGTTTCGTTTTGTCTATAGAATCCTTTTCATTTAAATCACAACGTCGATCAACATCTCCACTCTCATTGGCTTTCTATGCTAAAGGATTTATTGACAGTTTGGTGAATGATTGTTGTGAGTTTAAATATGGTAGAAGAAATCAACACATCAATGAACATAGTAAATTTTTTGTTGAACGAGTTCGAAAAGCTAGACCCTGTGAGAAGTAAGTTGAATACTTGTTAAAAAAGACAAAATTACCTTCTAAAAACATGATAAATTTTACTAGTTGTCGAAGAAAATATATTCAAAGAGAAATAACACCAACTGTTGATGATGCACCATCGACTACTGTAAGTATAATCTCTATTGTGCTAAATTCAAAGAACTAATCAAATAAACACATAAATATACGATTCAAATTAAGTAGCTTATTTCAGTAATCGTTTATATTTACAATTTATCTACAATAATTTATAAAAAAAGAAGAATATTTGTCTATAATATGGCTTTTTCATTGTATACATCAACTTTTTTTTTACATTTAATTTAAGATACCAAAGGAACATTCTCCAATTGTACTTCAATCTTTGTTAATATCTACATCTGAGCCCATAAGTAAAATCAACGCATTCATCTAGATAGAAGAAAAAATGATATATTCTCATATTTTTCTAGTGGAAAATCCAAAACCTGATTCACCTGAAAAATCAAATTTAAGCTTTAAAAAATATAATGGGAATAAAAAAGTGAACTATCACATTTTTCTTGAATTTTAACGATCTATCGTGTTTTTGTTATAGGCAACAAAATATAGAAAACATCGTGATACTATTAACGGCACTAATGAGAATGGTAAGCACTCATTCAAACGCCTCAACTTTATAAATATTTGATCTTTTGTTACAGATGACAAGGACAAACAGGTTAAGTAACATCAATAAACATAAATTTAAAATTTTTCTGATTAAAATAGGCAACAGATGAACAAAAGAATAAGCAACAATTTTCCAACGTTTCTTCTCACCAACAAATAACTAGAGGTAAAAATCATTCGCATGAAAAATGCTTGCTCTAAACATATTTTACAGAAAAAGCAGTATCAGTGGACTTTGGTCTTCTGGCGTATACACTTCGTCAAGAAATAAAACCACCATTACCATTACCTTTACCAAAACCAAGAATGCCAAAAAAACCCAGCAATATATCGATTATCAAAGGAAATTCAACCAGAAAAAAGACGCAACTTATACCCAGTAAATATTCATTGAAAAACAAATTGACTTATCAATAAAAATATTTATCTATATAGAAGAGAACACATCAACTACGCCTTCACAAGGAAAAGAAATTATGCAAGCATGGGTTAACGAAACAGACGAGATTCATTGGGATCCACACAATTCACCTCTTAGTGCGAGTACGATCGATGCGGACACTCTTTCTCAAACGTCTGTAATGCATGTGCAACAACGTATGTTTCCTAGCTAAGACGATAATAATTATTTTGAGTGTCATTTTTATTGGAAAAAATAATATATTAAAAGAGCACTTTAACTGTATTCGTTCTGTATATTCATGAAGAACAATATGTTTGCGACTTACGCCAGCGTCCAGAATCGACTTAAAAACAAAGTAACGTTACACTTCTCCTATTACTTGTACATACATATACTATTAATGAAACGCAATAAAAGTTATTTGATAAATTCGAACATCATTTTCGACCCTGCGAAATAGTTCAATGGCATATTGAAAACACTGCCGTATAAATCTTTCGCAGAACAGAACCCGACATACTTTTTAAATTTTCTTTTTTCAATCGACACGTTCATTGTCAATTTGAATGTAGAAATACTAATTTTACAACTCATGCCCAACGATACCGTATAAAATAAGAGTTATTGAATATCTACCTGAAATTGCACTTGAATCTTTTCCATTGCCGATGTCATGCTAGATATAGAAGAAAATTTGCTCTCAAAAAAATTGTGAACAACGAAACCATACATTCCATTATGGAAGAAATATTTCATGCTCTCGGTAGTTTTTATGCTGAACAAGAAGAAAAAAAAATAATTGTACACTCGAGCAATTTCAAAATGCTCTTGACGTCTATCCAGGGACGTCCATGAAACAAAATTAAAAGTAACATTACTAATGAATGTACTATTTCATAACTGATTCCTATTCATCTTTTAGAGTACAGCAACACAATAAATGACTGAAGATACACGAAAACTCAAATGTAATCAATAGTTAAGTTCCATTCATAACAATGAAGCTTATATTCATTATTGAAAAACAGAGTTAACAAAATTCATGATGCCGAATTTTAGCTGCTTTTATTGCATGGAAAAATATTGATACTATGTATTGTCTCGTTAAAATTTTCGCTGTAGCACAGAATAAGTTTATGTATGAAATACATATTCATTTGTTTTATTATTAGTATAGATTAGAGCGCACCATTGATTCAAGATTTTCATTCAAAGACAATAATAACAAAATTAAATATTATATTTATCAGTAGGATGATGTTTATAGTAGAAAATAAGAAGACTTTTCAAAAAGACGTACAACACAAAATGTATATATGGAAAAAGAGACGTATACAAATATATCAAAAGGCACTTTTCACATGTTGAGCTTCGATAATAACTTTAACTGGTCGAATATTTGATAACTGTTTTCCCGCAGACTGACTTCTGTTTAAAACAAAAGAATATATATTTATTTTTTATGTCATTAATACAAATGAATCCTACGTACTCGAGTACACGTCTCGATGATAAAATCATTAATGGATTTGTTTGACTCATTATTTCATCATTAACTGAAATACCATCAAGATATTGTTTCAATAACATTTTTAATTGCATATTTTCTGATTGTAAAATACTTCGTTCCTTTTCTAAAGTTAATTTATCTAATGATACTTTACTAAATCGTTTCCAAAACATTTCAAGCGAATCAAATGTATACATATCCTTAGATAATAAAAAAAAAGACACACAAAATAATACATAATTTGATGAAGAAAATAAAATCATACTTTTGCTAATTCTTCAAATGGTGGTTCATAAAATGCTGTTTCAACTTCAGCACGTTCTTCGTCAGACAATGTTGATGAATAGAATGGTAGAATTTTTTCTTCTTCAGCTTCTAATTTTCGACACATTTCCGAGAATATTAAAATAATTTCAGCTGTTTTAACACGTTTTTCAAGTTGTTTTTCAACTGTATCACATGCTGTGGCAAGCTTAATTAAACGCCGACGTAACTCATCTTGCATGTCCAATAATTGAGATTTTAATTGAAGTAAATACTGTTTCATGCTTTCTTTTTCCTAGGAAAAGAAAAAAAAGAAGCGTTAATAAATTTAAAAAATTAAAACTTCTCTGGTATGTAGTCTACCTTATTATACTTCAAGATTTGCTGTGTAGGAGATAATGTTCAAAAAGTCACGCTTTCAGATTCATGATAAAGAGTAATTTCCTCAGTTTTACTAACAAAGAATTCCTGACAAATAAGAATTAGATAAATTCCTCTTGAATGTTTCTCACTCTACTGTTTTAAGCAGTCATACTTCGATATCTTTATTTTAATTATAAATTTAAAATTGTCATTACTTGTTGCCTACAAAATTATATTTTTAATTAAATTTACCTGTGCAACTTTATTCATTCGTGCTTGATGATTGGCTTCGAGAGCTGCGAGTTGAGATTTAACACCATTAATTTTTTCCTAGAATATTTCAATAGTTAGTTGTTGTTTTTTTGTAAGATCGTATTTTCTGTTCAGTATTTACAGTTATCTTGTTAATATAAATTGTTGCATCTCGAATTTCTTTGGAATTTTTTTCATCTTTCATTTTATATTCTTGATATTGGGCTTTACTTTCTCTGGTTCGTTCTTTATAATTATTTGTTATGCTTGTCATTTCATTTTGTAACGATGTTGAACGACTTTCAACATTCAATTGATATTGTTGTAGATCTTCTCGATACTTGAAAAGAAGAAAACAAAAATAGTCGATGATAGTCAGAGGAACGTTATTTTGACTAAAATCTACAAACTTTATTACGTAGTTCTTCCATATTGGCGTCGAAATTTTGTTCAGCTGATGTTTCTGCATCAAGAAAAGTTTTTTCCATATTATAGATAATATCCTGCAATTCAGTTTTTGAGATATCATGATCACGAATAATTCTCGCACGTTCTTCACGAAATTCATATTTTATCTGTTCGACATCTTTTTCATATTGTTCAAGTAGTTTTTCAATGGTTGATGTGTGCATTGCTAAATATGAAATTGAAGGGGAAGAAAAAGCGTTTTCATTAAATTTTCACTTACTAATCATTTTTTCAATAGCTTCAAGAAAACTTCTTAACGACATATTATATTGTTCTTCCGCTTCTTCAATATCTTTCGATGATGCTTTAATGACGGTATCTTTTCGATCAATAATACGTCCGAATGTTTGTGATAAAATTTCAATTTCTTTTTTTAATTCTTTTGATTTTGCTGCTCTCATTACCATCAGCCATTGTGTATTTAATTTAAATGTATTATTTTGCGTAAATTTTTCTTCACGTGTTAATTTTTCCTTTAAAAAATTTATGTTTGGAAAGAATTTATATTATTTTCTTCGATAAACCTACTCGTAGAAAATTATCCATAACAGCTTCTTTTACTTTATTTTGCACCTCTTCTTCGAGGGCCTTTTGCGTAGCAAGAAGATCTTGTTCTGTTGTTTCCATTTTGTTTTTCTTTTACTTATCTATAAAATAAAATGATTAAAATAATAAATATAAAGAATTGATTTATTTAGAAATAAAATAAAATAAAATAAAATTTTGCAAAACTGTTCTTCTCATCTATTTAGCGCCGGGATTTATTTCCATACAAGCGAGACAACGATTTTTAACTGCTGGATCTTGACGATAGTCGACAGTGAGTGTATATGGTTCAGGTTTTGGATCAACTGTATATGTACGATCTTTACAATGTAAACAAACTTTTGTTGTTGTTGGCCATGCTGGATCATCAGGTGCCAATGCACGCTGACAATTACGGCA
Organism: Rotaria magnacalcarata; assembly: GCA_900239745.1. Lineage (NCBI taxonomy): Eukaryota > Metazoa > Rotifera > Eurotatoria > Philodinida > Philodinidae > Rotaria > Rotaria magnacalcarata. The sequence goes on from OENM01000534.1 coordinate 9,468, forward strand.
ATAGCCAGAACGATATTCAGTTACATAAGTATTAACTGATTTTTTCATTTGAGGAAAATCGAATTCCGGTTGATGACCAGGAAATGCATAAGCACGAGGAACTAAAAGGAAAATTTCAATATCAATAGTCAATTTATCTTCAATGAGAAGACTCACTTTCAAGGTTACGAACTTCAGGTCGTGGTGGATCCCCTCGAATAGTGCCATAACCACATTCATATGTTGTACCAAAATAATGATCATTCTTTAAACAAATCAATGTTAAAATGCACAAGAATGAATGAGATAACGAGAATCAACCTGAGAAGGAAGAGGTTTTTGTATTCGTTCGTTTTTTACATCAGCTCGTTCTTCTAGCCAATTATTAATTAATGTATGGTTGCTGTAGGGACGACGAACGGATCGTGCTTGGATCATATTAAAATTAATGTTATTGAATCGACAAATATGTTAACAAATACAAGATGTCATACATAGAAAAATTTTGTTTTTCGTTACTTAGCAACGAACAAAATCTCAACGTTTTATCTAATGAGAAGATTTAGTATTTCTTTGTCTTGGAATATATCTGAAATAAAATCTGAAGTTTCTTATAAATCTTTCAAATTCCATCATAAGTTGCCTTTATAGTAGCGCCCTCTCTTGGTCAGCAATTCATATATTTTAAAACCTTTTTTTTATTCCATCGCAAAAGAAAATTAGAACAAATTTAATAAATGTCTATAGAAGAGTCAATTAGATAAATATGCTTAAAATTTCTTCAGATAAGCGAAGATATTGATCATGAAAAATGCGTATGGAACATATGACCAAACCAATCTTTCAGTTCCACTAATAGTGCCAACGGTTGGGCATGGTAGACCTGTTGCTATGGATGTATTCACTACAGTGCCATTGTTGTCGAGAGTATTAGTTATATTCAAATATTGTGTGCAAGGAACTGTTTGATAAATGGTTCTTTCTCCTACAATAAATAAAGTTGAGATTCGCAAGAAAATTGATTAAGTGAAAGAAAAAGCATACGAGCAAGAAAACCAAGTTCGACCGCTAACGCTGCAACAAGCAACGCAAGAAGAAGTCCTATGAGTAAATAAGCCCAACAAGGACATAAACATGAACGACATAATGATGATGCACATGGTGGACAACAGCATTGACATCGACTTATATTCGTCTATTGGTCAAGCAATAAAACAATTTGAGAAACTTTTTAATGAACAGTTTTATCTTACACTGAGAAGTTTTGTATTTCGAACACGTTGTTTTATCGGTGGTGTGATTTGCGTTTCAGTGACATAATGAGTTTCACCAATTAAATTACCTGGTTGAAGACCGATTGAAGCCTAAGTTGAAAAATGTTTTTTTCACAAGACAATTCCCTAGTCATCTTACGGCTTGTCGTGTTGTATAAGTTGCGGGAGCAGCCATGATGATTCTTCTTGATTAATTCTTGAAATGATCAGCAATTCGATTTCATTCTGATTTGATGAAAATTGAGCGTAGAGTATTTATCTTGAAATAGAATCTTTTTGATGAAATTTTATTTTTTAGCAGCAAAGAGAGAGAGAAAGAGAGAGATGAATTTCAAGATCAAATGGTTAAAAAATGTATACTTGAATTTAATATCATTTTTTACCATGCTTTTGTTTTGTACGCAGCAAATTTTTATTATGAAATCAATTATTGGTATTGAATATTGATTTACCGATCTTCAATTATTAAAATGCTTTTCTCATGTTATTTCGTTATCTGACCTTAGAAATTAATAATATTCAATGATTCCCATTTGATTCAGAAAATGTTCTGTTTTCTTTTTCAAACTTCAATTTCTATTATTTTTAATCAGGTTACTCATTCAATTTACTATGAACGGTTACCATGAACAAAAAGAACAACGAGATCATTTTTTACTTGACTTCTGTATTTGAACAGCAAACTGATATCTTTCTAACGGTTCTGTTCTATTTGAATGCGTAACGGTTACTTTGTTCGCCGTTAGTTCTTAATTGAAGTGTAACGGTCAATGATCTATATAAAAGGAACGTGTTCTGTTCAATATTTTCTCATTATTTCTAATCTAAAACAGCAATGTTCCGCCATCAACAATCAACCAAACCATGCCCAAGTATTTCTTCGCCTATACAAGTAAGTTAGCTGTTTTACTCCGAAGTTCTTCTATGGAAACGAATTTTAGAAAATACATTCAACACCAATGCGTCTTTGGATTTCAAACATTCCATATTATTGGTCAACCATTGAACTTGAAAATATATTTTCAGTAGGTTTATTTATAATGTTACATTAGTTTAGTTTTAATTGTAATTTTTCCTCATAATGTATAGACATTTGGTCAAGTCTATGATGTTGAAATACCATTAAAAAATAGTCAATCAAGAGGCTATGGATTTGTAACATTTGAAAAGTAAAAGCATTTGATGAACAATCAAAATAAAGAAAATACGATTTGATCTATTTTTCAGAGAAGCCGATGCAATACGAGCTATTCAAGCCATGGATGGACAAACAGTTAATGGTCGTAGTATGCAAGTAAGTAGTTGAACGAAACAATACTTAATTATTCATTTACTTTCTCAAGGTATATCAAGCACATGTAAAACAAAAATCTTTATTGAAATCTTATTTTGTGGTTCAATCACTCGATCGATCGTTATTTGGTGGATACTATTGTTGTAAATCGAATAAAATAAACCGTATGAATTATGGCCAAGCACATCAATGTTAATGATGAGACATATTGTTTGTAGATATTTATTATTTGTTTTGCTTTTGTTTTCTGTCGTTTTGTTGTTGTTTTATTGTACAGAAAACATAGTCTGTTTTTGTTTTTCGGTAGTTGTGAAGGAGTAAGAAGATGTATCTTAAAGTTGCTATTGCATGTGAACTAGGATGAAAGCTTGTTTTTATTTATCTCGTTGTTATTGTTGTTATATGAAGAAAAAACTATTGCTTGAAGAAAAATAAACAAGATGATTAAGAAGAAGATATTGTAATTCTAGTTTTTGACGTATAAATATTCTTTCGAACACGCATCTGTATGTATATTTAAATCTATCAGTGAGAAATGCCTGTATGAAACCGAGTTCTATTCTTTTCTAGTTTTTAATATGATCGAATAACATCTTTTTAGTATTTGCTTCAAACTTGATATTCGAATAAATGTCCTTGACGATTATTAATGTTGTGACTTTACCAGTCAGTTTTATATAAAATACATAAATGAGTTTTTTTAGTGTCGATTTATCTTCTAAACGAGAAAATACAATTCAAATATTACAATGGTTAATAATAATCAAACTATATCTATTTTGTTAAATTGATTCTTGTCAACTTTGGAAACAAATTGAATAGTTTCATTCATAATTTTAGATTCCTATTACACAGAGAATGTAGAATTGATGATTAACATTTGAATAAATATGCGACATATCATGTGAACATCTATCTCATTCAATATTTCACGATCACAAAGTGTATTTCAATGATTTCTTATCGATGAATAAATAATTCCATTCTTCTTTTCATATATTTAATGTCCAATGAGTATAGGATTTTTTACAGTGAACTATACACATAAATTGTTAAATAGTGCGACGAACTCACTGAAAACAAAGCTTGTGCAATTTAGAAACTGATCAAGACATAAATATAGACTAAAGTAATCAAATAGAATTTAATCTACTGGGCAAGTACGCCGATATTTTTATCCATAGAATAATTGTATTTAAACCAGAGTAACCATGAGATTTTAGAATTCTTAAGTATTTGCTTTTCTTATCATCACTGCAGGAAAAAAAGTGGATGATATTTACTATACAAGTCTTGTCAGATAATATTCGATAATATCTTATTTTATTTTATAGGATAAGTATTGTATTTTTGTAACGATAGAATCATACTTGCATTTTTTTACTTGCAAATAGTTTTTAGTTATGCGGATCGCTTTTAGCTTCTATTATATGTGAACTTTGCAAATCCATTGAAAATTTTGTTAGTAAACTAATAAAAATCGAATCTTTTCATATGAAACGTTTTTTGTTTTATTTTAGAATAATCGAGTTGACGAGAAATAAATAATTTTACGAACAAAATCGAATATTGATAACTGTTCGAATACATGATAGGTTAGTGTGGCGAAGAGAGAGTATTGAAATGAGAATTTCATTGATATAGATTCACTCTGCCAACAGTAGCACAGACTATTATTCTTCTCTAGAATATAATCAAGTTCAATAAAGTCATGATAGATCATGGAAAACACATGCATCTAAATTTCAGAGAATTTCGTATCAAAAAATAAGAAATTCTGAAATCATTTTAGAAATAAAAACGTTCCCTTCGTATCATATTGATTTATTTAAAAAAATCGAGTATTTCATTTGAATATGGCTGGGGAATACACTAAGAGTTCAGTCGATATTTCGAATCCTTATGAAGAAACAATTGAACTATCAAAAATGATTAATCTAATCGCAAAGAATGAGAATGTACCACTTCTTTCGTTGGACGAAGCAATCAATCCACTTCGTGTCGTTGTTCCAGAGCTTGAACAGATGGTTTTGATAGTGAGAAGCGTTAATAATACATCACCAAATATTTTAAAAAATGATGAATCACATTCCATCTTATTGTATACGATGAAATGGACGCCCATAGCTACATCGTTTCATGTGATTCTCAACAATATCTTACAAACAAGAAATCTAACACTATTGAAACCATGGCTGTATTATATCAAACTATTAATGACAGCTTTAAGTAAACTTACAACGAATTTCTCTCATATTACTGTTTATCATGCTGTAAAATTGAATTTAATTACACAATATCCTGAAGGACGAGTATTGATTTGGTGGAACTTTGCATCATGTACAAGTTCTCTTAATATTCTTAACGACGGAAATGTTTTCGGTCAGAATGGAGAACGAACATTATTTATTATTGATAGTAAATCTGGTAAAAGCATTCGTCAACATTCATTTTATCCTAATGAAGAAGACATAATACTCCCTGCTGCTTGTCAATTTCAAGTAACAGATTCTTTCGACGCTGGTCATGGGCTGCATTTAATTCATTTGAAGGAAATTCGATCAACACAAAAACACGTAATAGTTTCGCCGGAAAAACATAAATTTAAGATGATCGATCCTTCACAGCCATCATCTATATCTTCGCCATTTCAAAACATTGCCAACGCCCATTCATCAAGCAGACTGATCGTTAGAAAAACAATTGAACAGTCATCACTTAGCTTTACGATGCCGAAACATATTCGACAATTGCTTAAACGTGCCGATCCCAAGGTTAAAAAGTGTATCGAAAGCTTATATACGAATCCGGTAATTCTTTTTGATATACATAGTATATCCTGACAATTTTGATTAACAAAAAACCTATATATGATTTCTGTAGAATTCTTATCATCAGTCTATAAATGATAGCATTTGTTTTGTTTTGATATAGACATTGGTCACTTTAGAGCTTGCATGGAATGAAATTGGTGATGATGAAGCTAAAGCGATTGCCTATTCAATTCAACAAAATAAAGTAATGCCAAACTTCAATTCTCTTCTTTATTTTCCATTTTTTTCACATGTAATTTAGATGATTACTACATTAGATCTTCAACATAATCTGATTGGACCCAAAGGAGCACAGCATCTCGCTAAAGTTTTACAAGAAAACATGGTAAACCTATTTATTCTTTTATTTAGGTTAGTATTTGCGGAATATGCTAGACATTGACGACAATCAATCTCGAAAATAATCGTATTGGAGATCAAGGAGCAGAATATTTTGCTAACGCTTTACGGCTAAATAAAGTAACTTGATTGTTGCTTCACCTCTTTTCCACATTATATTATCATTTATTTTATTAGAGGTTAGCCTCACTAAATCTTCGTACGAATCAAATTAGATCACAAGGAATTCAACATCTTTCCATGGCATTAGAACAAAATCAAGTAATGTTACTTCCGCTGATTCTATGATTTCGCTGATGTATCACCTATTTCAGACGCTCACTAAACTTAACCTTCGATCCAATCAGATCGATAACTTAGGAGCCAGTTATCTAGCAAATGCTCTACGAAAAAATCAAGTGATCTAACGTCTTATATCTCTTCTTTGTTATTAATTTATTTACTCATTATCCTAGACTCTCACAGTACTAAGCCTCGCCAGTAATCGAATAACAGCAAAGGGCGCTCAACACTTTGCCAATGCTCTACAGATAAACAATGTAACGAATTCTCTTTCCCTGACGTACATGTCTTCCCGGTTCAATATTCTAGACGCTCACAACACTTGATCTTCAGAGCAATGAAATTGGACCGATTGGAGGACAATATCTTGCTAATGCTCTGCAAGCAAACAAAGTAACCGAAATTCTTCTTCTACTACTTCTATCATTCCATTCGTTATTGGCTATTTTAGATGCTCACAATTCTAAATTTAAAAAATAACCAAATCGGTATTGAAGCAAAACGACGCATCACAGAGANACATAATTTTGCTCTGCATATCATCATATAAACAATCTCTGTTGAACGAGTACTAAATAAAAGAACAGCATTCCTGAAAGAATGAGTTTTGTAAAACACATGATTCACAATACTTATTTTGTTATCAGAGATGAATCTCATGATCACTTGTATTTCGCTTAATTAAACAATTGAAAAATATCCATTACTTTTCTTGATTTTATATTCGTCTCTATAAATCAAATTTAGTATGGTAAAACAAAAAAATTTATTCTAAAAATTAAAGAAACAACCGATATCCATAAAAACAAAGCAAAAATGAAATTAAAAAGTTTTGTCAAGACCAACATAAATTAAGATTTTTGAGCTATATTAAAAGTAAAACAGCGAAATGCAACTACAAAACGAAAATACTTGCTTGTGTATATGAAAAACAATGCGAAAAAGAAAGATCTGAAAAAATTAACACGAATGGAATGTACGACTAAATAGGATTAAGCGAATACATTTTCCTGATGTTAGATCGATCTAACCGAAATATTTATTTCTATTAGCTACTAGATTTCTACTTTTTTTTTCATATTGAATTAGTAATGTAAGTAATTTGTTAGTGGTAGTCGGTCACCAGTCTACAATGAAAAACACAAAAGTGAAAGACTAATATCTACACAGAATCTCTTCGTCGTTCTATAAGCGGAACAATATTTTTATCGATTAAAACATTACGTACACAATCAGCACGTCGTTCGCTCACTCGTTCATTAAATGACATAGTAAATTCATCCACATCTGGCTCTTCTGTTGACATAGATCGTTCATTACGAATTCTTAGATTAACAGATTGTTTTCGTTTCAGATGTTGATGACAACGTTTAGCAATGAATGCCATCACCTTATTAGACAGAAAATAAATAAAATTTCTTTTCAACGAAAAATTTTACTTACGCCTGCGAAAATACCGATGGTTATAAATAAAAAGAGCATCGTGTTCGATGGGCGATATCGATAGTTTTTTCGTTGCTCTGTTGCCTGAGAAATCTGATAACTGTTTAATAATGTTTGTGGCGAATATTTTACAGCTGACTTCGTTGTGGACGTTATTACTGCAGTTGCTGTTATACTTTCATCAATAGATAAACAGCTTATATCTGTTGCATTGATTTGTAAACAAAGTTGATTTTTACAATTTGTTGTTCCCTGCTTCATACAGAGATTTACTATTTCAGTTTGTTGATTATTGATGAGAAAAAACGAACGAATATGTTCTTGTGTTAATGTTATCAAATTATTAGAAAAACGATCATTTCCATAGAGTTGAATTATTTTTAAAGATTTTTCGGATGTGATCGAATAGAGTAAACCATCCTAAATTATCAATTCAAACACAAAATGATTTCCTTCCAATAAAAATATACATACATTGAAAAATGCGAATAACCATGCAGACGTTAGCCGCATCGACGTATCATGACATTGTTTAAAATTACTATCGCATGTATAAACAGAAAACTGTTTATCATTTTTCATATCTGATACTGTCCAAAGAAGACGTTTAAATGATGCATCTAAAATCAAATGTTTGAAGCTTTTTCTGTTGCGTTCAACATGAATGTTTTTTTACCATAAATAAATCTTTGTATTTCACGATCAGTTGTATATAAAACTTGTGTTGCATTAGGTTCCGACATATTTGATATCATAAATTCATACTGAGAAGCAAAAATAATTTGTCTATTAAAAATATCGATTTCAATTGATTGTATTAAATTTGTGATATTATTCAATTGCCAAGAATGCATATTGATAGTTGAAGGAGTAAAACATGTAACCGGTGTATACATACGGAGTGTTTGTGATTGATTTTCAATAATAAATAAAGTTTTTCCATTTTCATCATAAGTCAAACTATGAATGCTAACATTGGAAATAAGAATAATAGATTTTAGAGTTGTACTTGATGTACTAGAGCTAAGACATAAGATTATTTATATTAAATCAAAAAATAAGCAACTAACCATAGAATAGCTTTTAGTATGTGATCATAATAGATTATGAAATTTTGCTTTGAATCATATTGAATACGGTCAAAATGCTGGTTTTTCTCAATATTAATTGTATTCAATAGTTTTGATTCGTAAAAATCACCAGTATTAAAAATACTGTAGAGGATAATGTTGTTATCAAATAAAATTAATAAATTAGGTTTTGATTGATCTATGTAAAGATTTATCAAAATAATAAATTTTCAAAAACAAAACCAAAGCGATCAAACCACTATCAATTTTTCGGCAGGTTCTTCTCTTTTCATCTTGACTGAAACCCAATGGGCATGAGCAGTTAAAGTCACCATCTGTATTTAAACAATTGAATGAACAATACATACGCGTAGAATCGCTACATTCGTCGAAATCTAATATCATGACCGATTATTTATTTTACACAATAAACAATTCCAAAGCTGACCTTGGCATGATTGTACTTTATTTTGTGATGAATTCGTTACTAATCGATGACCTTTGTTCGTACATCGGCAGAGGCTATCCACTACTCGATGTTGAATACAAGTCACGTCAGACTTTGACGTACACATGGATTTTAAAGGACATTTATCGGTACATTCATGTTCATCGTCACCCATAGGACAATCTTTACTGTTAAAATTAATCATTAACGATTTCCAAAATAGAATGCGAACAGTCTACACTTACTATCCATCACAGAAACGATCTTTCGATATACAGGTGGGATGTGTAAGTGATGATGCCGATAAACAAGTGTAGCTATTTGATGATGTTGAACATGAATCTGGTACTGCAAATATATATATATATATATATATGAAGAAAACATACTGAATATTTCCTAGAGAGTTAACTTCTTAGTGTTCCTTTTAACATTCGCTTCTATCGATTATCGAGAGTTGTGACTTGAAGTTGCGACAATAGTCCTTTTTTCTAATCGATTTACTAGGAAAAAATATTTCTGATGGAACAATTCAATCGATTGTCGATCTATTATTTCTCCTATAGATTCGAATGTTTTACCGTCTGAACTAGCAAATGCCGTCACATTAGCTTATAAAAATCTTGAATTTTCTCGCTAAAAAACTTCGACAGAAACCTGATTTTAACAAAATTATTTTTCATTGGAAAAAGATAAGTTTTAATAAAACTTTAAATAGCAAAATGAAAGATTTGATTGTAAAATAAGAATATGTACACTAAACTGCTAACAAAAGTGTATCTAGGAATATTCCAAAGAGATAAATGATACATTCGCACTTTTTCTAAATCTGAAACTAAATACTAAGCGACCTGTTCTCGACGAGAGGAAATCATGAAGGAAATGAATTTTCTCAGAATCTGCTTACTTGCTGATGTCAAATGAGTACAGTTTTGTTCATCATATCCATCTGAACAATGCGAAATGTGATCACACATCTACAAAAGGAAGTACAGAATTTCAATCATCAAAAATATGAAATATTTTCTTTTACTTCTGACTGATGAATACATTCACCAGTTGGACAATGAATCTTATCTGATGCACATAAATTATTATGGCAGATAGCGCCTTCATCGCTTCCATCTGGACAATTATGTACTGTATCACACTTGTGACTTTCTTCAATACACTTCCCGCCAGTAGTACATGGCCAAAATCCAAATTTACATTTTGTTATATCTAGCATTAGAAATAAACTATTTTCAAAGTTCATTTATTTAACTGACCACATGAATTTTCATCGTCATTATTAACACAATCTTTTGTACCATCACATATTTGTGAAGGCGATAAACATTCAAATACAGGATAAGATTCGTCATAGATCGTTACACAGGCCAGCGATTCAGTGTCATGTTTTGAACAATAATGACCTACAGAACGATATTCAAGCGCGATCTCATAGAAACAAAAAACGAAATTATACGAACAAATCTTCTGACCATGTTCATTAACACAATCATGGTAATTGACGCAAACTTGCTCAATATCTACACAATGTGTTTTATTTAAACAAGGTACTAAACTATCAGGACAACCGAAGTGTCCTTGTGAAACTACAAAAGAAAAGAATAAGTTTTCAAAAAAATCAATTCTTTTATTTACCTTTTACAATCATCAACAGTATAACAAATAAAAAAACAGTCCACCTGACATTCATTTCTTGTGAGACTAAAATTAGAAATGCCATTGAATATTTTCATTTGTTCTTGTATTGATTATTAAATATGTTTTACAATCTAAAAACAACCAACCAATATGCTTGTTATTTCATTCCTCAAATATACGTGATAAAATTTTTCTATCGAAACATACCATTTGCATTTTGTCAGATCTGATAATTTGACTTATTATATGATTAATTGTATTGTATCAGCTATTTTTTCAAGGTGCCCATCATAAAATGTGTGAATACAATGTCTAAAATGAAAAAAAAAGGTAATGCTAATGTTCGATATCTCATTAATTTCTACGATGAAGTAAAATGTGTTGCAAAAACTACTTTAATGTTTATTTTATTGTGTACACAGTTAAAATGATGAAAATGGTAAAGAAGAAAAATAACAAATGTGATGTCAATACATACCTCCTACTGTACAACTACAACTCATCAAAGGATAAGGTTAACCGGCGTGATTATGAAATACTGCTATAAAGTTATCAATATCGACCTTGCCTTTTACTGTTCACGATTAGAACAACAAAAGTTGATAAATGTCTTCGGTGCAAATATATGAAGATATATTTTATCCCATATACGCACATACTGAGCTGTTATCTATATTTACAACTATTGCGTATGTTCCTTATCGTTGAGAACCGATTCACCTTTTAATTAGTTGATTGATGGGACGTATTTTGTTTACTGACTTAGAAAAAAGTCATTTAGTAAAGACCGTTAAATTAAAATTACCCATCTACACTATTAATCATTCAGTTTATTCTTGCACTCTTTAAAAACAAAAATTCGGAAACTTCACTCTCGGTTTTCTTTGCGGACAGTGAAGAAAAGTATTTAAAATAGATATCTAGCAGGTAAAAAGATGTTTCGTGCATTTCTACATTAGTTCATCGAGATCATTCATGTATTATGCAAATGAATCCGACGTATATAGTTAGACTGTACGAGACGAATACTTGTTCACTTAGAAGTCCAGACCTAAGAAGATTTCTTGCTCACAGACTGATTAAAAAAAACATATTTTCCCAATGCTGTTTCGAACGCGTCATTGTTGAACCCAATGATAGTTGTTTTTTTACATAGGTAACATTCATGAATTACTCATTTCAAACAGCAGAAATACTTTTGCCTAGTTCATGCAATACACATGATTTCGAGTTTTATTGTCACAAAAATTCAAATAAGTAAAACTGAAATTCAGTTTTTCTTAAATTCCATCACCATTTCTCGGTGAACTGAACTCATGTTATGTGCTCAATTTTTATTATTTACATGACACTTTTATTCTCATGCAGTACTGTACTTGATTGAATTGCATGTTTGCATATTAAGATTGGTCGGAAATGAAAGAGGAACTACGCGTCGTTAAATCAACTGACATGCTTTTGTTGTACTATATAATATTTAAATATTTCCTTTTTCGAAATGAATTCCTTTTAAATTCATTAATCAAACATAGAAATTCGTACACATAAAACAAAAACAATGAACATTATTTTTCTGTTTATTTTCTTTTTACTTCTACAAGTGTTGTTTTTATATCAAGAATTTTGTCAACAACATCACATTCAATTATTTCAAGTAAAACAGATTGTCCTAATTTGAATACAAAATTATGATAAACAGGTGGTATTGTATCACGATGAAATGATGCATTGAAACGACTGTGAATTAGACAAGCTAGAAAATACTCAATAGAAAATATTTTTCTTGTCAAAATTAAGAAATCATTACCTATATGTTTCTTTCCAAGTTTTGATACAATCGCGCGAACGCGTCTCCCACGCTCAGGTACAAATAACACAAAACTAAATTTCACAGGTACCCATAATGTTGGTTCATCTTGAAATGTTTGTCCTACATTGGACAATAGATGAATCTTACCAATGGCCAGTAGAAAACCATTTAATCTTGAAAATAATTAAATTGTAATAAAACAAAGTGTTTTTCATAATATTTAAAAACATACTTTTTTGTTATTTCATTTGAACTTTCTTCAAGTATTCGTTTAATACTCGATTTTACTTTTCCTATTTGACTTGGTGGTACTGGCACAAGAACTTTTTCACATTTATGTTCTAAACATGATTCTTTATCATTAATAAGTGGAAGAATGTCACTAATTTTACACAAATTCATTTCGTAGATTTTATCTATAAAAGAAACTTCAATAAGAATATTTTACTTTTTCAACAAAGTTTCAGAAAAGAAAAAAAGACAATGAAATTTATTTAACAATAGAAATTCTCGTTTATTTATTTTTCTTTAATGAGTTGTTACACGTTGAAAACCAATGAGTTTATCTGGATCTTGATAAAGCCAGGCATCGGCTGATAATGATTGAATATTTTCGCGTATTTTTTGTAAATGTTGAGTATGTAATTCTTTTTCTGTTTCTGAGCGATAAAATTGTGTTGCATTTTCTAATTCAATGGTATTTAATATCATCGCATTATTATTCGTTGTAGACATTGTTGTCATTGCTGGCTCGACCGTAGGAACATGCGGAGATTGAAATAATGCTTTGCGACTGGCATCCATCTGAAAAATCAAGAAATATTATTTTGAATAATAAACGATTCAAAAGCTCCTTGTTCTTGCAAAGTTCAGTAGACTTTTTAGAATAGATAAATAGTAGCTTTACAATTCATTCTTTAGATTTACAAAGATCAATCGGTATAATGGTTCAAAATGTGTAAATGCCTTTCGTTATGTCTAATGAGTCATAGCGGCTTAGTGAAACCAATAAATAATCAATAGATGTCCTTCTAGTATAATAAAATTATATTTCCTACAGTTGATCAAATACTTTAAGAACTCATGATTTCAAAGAATAGTCTGACAACATCTAAATACTGACGAGCTTTTTTCTAGAAAATTCAATGGTATATGTTTATATTCGACATCGAATTTCAAAAGAAAAACCGCAAGTAAGACAAGGCTTGTCAATAGAGAATAATACTTCTGGGAAAGAGACCATCGTGTATTGGCTGAAGCTGCATCAATTACCCATCTTTCTACTTTTTCAGTGAAAATGTTTTTCAAAAAAAAATGTTTAGGGAGCGATTATTTTGATAGTTAAAATCAGCGCTTTACCCCGGTCGAAGAAAACGATCAGTAAACGGTCGTATACGATACAAATACGGCCCGTTTTACGTGCCGTATTTTCCCCGTATAACAGGGGCAGTAATACGGCCGTATGTTCTATAGAATACGATAATATTACGCCGGCTTTACGGCTGATATACGGTACCCGTGTATGGCCGTAATACGGCCCCTGTTAAAACGCCTTAAAACGGCCGTTTTACGACGGAATACGATGCAAAAACGACCGTTTACGGTAATGTTACGCCGGTTTACGGTGATCTGTTTTGATCGACCTGGGTAGTGGAATAATCTTTATCTAAGAACAGGAAAAAAAACGAACGAACAATGAAAAACAAAAAAAGATTAACACAAGAGAAAGTTTAGTTTCGAGAATGTTCAAGCAAGAATTTTCGATCGTTCACGATATGCAGACCACCAAATAAGTCCAAATACGATAACAGCAAAAAATTCACTCGGCAACCATGGACCATAACTTGCTCCCTATAAATAAATAAATTTCTTAAAAATCACAAAAAATCTTTGTCTCATACCGGATGGCTTAATTCAACTTGACCAAATGGTTTAACTGCTTTCATAGCATCATCCGTTCGAGCCTACGAATAGATATTCATGATTTTAATCGATTTATTATTCTACAAATAACTTACTTTACGTAAAGTTGAATAAGCTTCATCATCATATAATTTAACTATTGTAGAACCTTTGGCTAAGTGTTTATGAGTCGAAGTCGCTATACTAATCTACAAAATGAATAAAGAAGATTGATTTTTGTTTTGTTTTGTTTTATCGATTTATTTCATACATAATATTTTCCGGGCGATGAAACTGATTGAGCACAAGGAATAACATGTCCATTAATATCAGCATAGAGAGTACCTGGCTAAAAATATGTAGGACTTGTTGTTTTGAAAACGAAAAAATAATGACAAACTTGTTTTCCATTTTTGCATTTAACACTTATTTCAAGTTGAGCAGCTGATTCAGCTGTAAGACGAGCATCTTTCGTTGAATATGAATTAACTTTGAATTGTGGAGTTTCACAATTTTCACCTGCAACAAAATAAATTATCGAATAAGTAAAGCTGTCTTTTTTTACCTTTGGCAACGGTGAATAGCACGAAAACGGCAAAAATAATTGACTTCATTGAAAAATATTGAATCAACTTGTGAAAAAATACCAGCTACTGCTTGATGTGGCAAATATCGATAATAAAGTGGATACAGTATTTCATTGGAGAGTGTCTACTTATCAAAAATCAAAATCAATTTTTACGATAGATGGCTTTGATTTAATCTCTCGTATTTTATTTGAAAAAAAAATAATTAAAAAAGAAAGATTATTTAATTTAAGTTTTTGTTGAATCACAATTGAGGACGTAGAAGTAATTTTGAATGATCGATTTGCATGAACCAATCGATGATTTCCACAATACAAGTATCTTTTCTTTCTTTCTTTTTTGTACATGACAATCTAATAATGCCGAACATGAAAATCGTTATTCAATGTTCAATTTTTATCTTTTTATTCCATTTTGCATCAAGTAACAAAGATTCTGTCACATGTGGCTCATCATTTAAATTAGTTAATCAACAATCTGGAGATAGACTTCATTCGCATGATGTTAAATATGGTTCCGGTAGTGGACAACAAGTAAGTTATTATTATTTATTTCAATTAGTTAGTCTAGTTTCAAAAATTTGCCATTTAGTCTGTTACTGGTACACCTAATGCAGATGATGTGAATAGTTATTGGCAAGTTCGTGGTGATATAAGAAGTGATTGTGAACGAGGGTAAATAATAATCTAACAAGATTTCTTTTATTTGCTAGCTAATTTCTTTTTATCTTCAATTCAGAGCCCCGATCAAATGTGACAGTGTCATACGTTTGTATCATGTTACTACTCATCGAAATTTACATAGTCATAATTATCCTTCGCCATTATCAAACAATCAAGAAGTGTCAGCTTATGGCGAAGAGGGTGTTGGAGACGAAGGTGATCGATGGAAAGTTGTTTGCACCACTAAAAATGATTATTGGTTAAGAAAAGATCCTATTCGATTGCAACATGTTGTTACTGGAAAGTAAGAAAACATATAGAGACGCAAATTTTAGTTACAGCTGTTCCTCCTAAATTCATAACTAAGTTTTTCTATCAGCTGCGGAGAATAGATAAAAGTGAAAAGTTTTTCCTAGTGCGCAGGTAAGTTCGATGCGCGACGTGGAACAATACCTTTCGATTGATGAACTAGAACATCTTCTCCAATTCTCCTTCTGAGTGTACTGCGATTAGTTTCGATATTGAATACTATTTTACTACTCGAACACCCGGATATCCCCTTGAGGAGACTCTGGTCTACTAATAATACTATTCGCAATTATTAGCTATTTAAATCACAGATATCACCGGTTAGGTTTCGAGAAAGGATGAATAGATTTAAAATTCTAAAATATTTGTTTAGATATCTTCATTTAACTGGTGATACATATGGTCGACCCATTCATGGTCAAAAAGAAATCAGTTGTTATGCATATGCTAATAGTCAAAATCTTTGGAAAGTTGATGCAGGTGTTTATGTACGACAATCATCGGAGCCATTGTCATCAACACGTGATGAGAACTACAACGCACAATCATCAAAAAATGATCATTTCGATGATGAACTTTGAATAAAAACTGTTTGATAGGTTTTGTCGTTTTTCTTTCTCTCAGATCGTGATGGTGTGATGGCGCTTTTTCTATGTTTTGGTTTTGTTAATTCTTAGCTTTATTTATTTTTCAGTTTGACATAAAAGAACAAGATGAAAAAGAAGGATCGATGTGAAACAACGAGCGCAAGCATCTCTTTTAAATAGATGCTTGATGTGTTTGTTTTTCTCAATCGTTAACATGTTTGATAACATTCCTCGATGTTGAAACATAGAAGCATGGTTTCATTAAGATATTATCTATGTATTTGATGCACTTTAACTGATAAATCTTGTTGTATTTCCTTTTATGTTAAACAAATAAACAAGCATGAAGTCATCACCTGGTTTTAATTGTTCTTCTATGTTTAAAAGTATAGATGGGCCATCCAAGAGGAGGGAGCGGCTCCTGATTGATCCTAGAATTCACTAGGATCCATAGAATCCACTAGGATACATTTTAATTAATGAGTTCCTATGAATATTTTAAACAATTTGCAGTTACTAAAGTGAACAACGAGACTCGTATATGTAGGATCTATGACTTTGATCATGTTTTGAAGGAGTTACGAAAGTGACCATGTATCTTTTCACAGATTTAAATGTTTAGAAAAAACTTGCAGATTTTATTGTACTCAAAAAGAGAAGAACCGAAGGATTCATCTTTCATATTATTCTATGGCTGAGAATGTGTTACAGTAGTCTTGAAAAGATTATTTAGTCTTTTTGTAATATAGACGATACTGTTGAAACGAAGAATATTATTTTGTTTCTACCGATGACTTTGTCTGTGTATTGACTAACTCTTCATATTAAATTGAAAAGTTCTAACAAGTACATCAATATGACTTGGTTTACAACGATCCGTTCAAATATATGAACTGACAGCTATGCACAAGTTTTGTTTCAAATATAGTAGAGAGTGCTATAGGAAAAAGCGAAGAAAAATACATGAATCATTGCTACTTACTACGTAGCTTGGCTTGGCACTACTTACACAATACGTCACCAATATGAAGAGGACAGGATTCTTTCAAGTGACGATTCATTGTTGGTAATATGAAGATTTTAAATAGAGACGATGAAATCACAAATGTTATTATGAAATACTTTATTTGTTAGATCAACAAAGTAATTAGATACCCCACTGTATGTAATACAAATAAAAAATGTTAATAAATTTGACATATATATATTTATACAACTAAGATATCAACACAAGATTATTAATAACACAGCGAAAGAAGAAATTTAAAAGCAATGAACTAGTATACAATTATATGGAAATAAACACAATAAAATATACATACAGTGACTTTAAGAAACGCAAGATTTTTTAATGAAACAAATTAGCATTGATATATAATAGGGAACTATACATATTATTACAAAGTTACAATTTGAAGATAGATAGAACATTGAAATAATGTTGTTCCGAAATTAAAATTTTATTCATCACCGTCTGTAACTTCTGAAGATATCGTTTTGAAAACCATATGATCTTGCTAGAATTAGACGAATCAATGTATTCAATAGATTCTCGAAGATGATAGTGTTGATGTTGCTGATAATATTTTAGAATAAGAATATAGATACCAACAATCCACCAATAGATAAGCATTCCAAATACTAATAAATCCATAACGAATAGGGTAATTGCATCACCATTCATGGGAACTTTTTTTCTAGAAAGCATCAAAACTTATCGTTAAAGTGAAAGAAATGATAAGATCATTATTATATCTTACCCACACATGATCTGCGCGGCCAAAAGTAAGTTCAATGAAGACGAGACCGGCTATACTAGCAAAAACATATGGGATGATGTCTTCAAATTTTATATTTTTTGCCCAACGAAGCTGACAATTCATAAAAGAAAATATTAAAAATTTCGTTGAAAAAAAAGAATAAAAAAACAGGTCTACTATTAGATAAATAGAAAAAAGATTTAGATAATTATACGCACTTGTTTATTCCGAAAAGATTGAGACTTGTTTGTTTTCGAAATTGAAAAAATATTAATTGGCATTTTAGTAATAGACATAATGGCAATTATTTCTAAAGAAATTTTCAATCTGAAACAATATGCTAAATTCTATATATTGAAATATGCTTTAAATAAAATCGAAATGACTGCATTCGTTTAAGTATGAACCAAGATTTTAATCTACAACGACGTATTTATTATTTTATTATATATATATATATGTTCCAAAAATAATGATAAGCTCATTTATTATCGAAACATATTCTATTCTTATTCAAATGTGTTTTATTTCGATAAAAAATTAATCTTTATTCATGTATAACGTACTGTAAATCATTTCATCATATACTAAGAACTTTCTATCTAATCGTCTCGAAATCTTGTAGGGTGCAGCGGTCTAAATGGGCCGACCTGCCCAGGCGATTCTTATGTTTTTCTTTGACTTTACTGTCGAATTTGCTCTCTTTTAAATTAGACATCTTCAAAAATGTTAAGGGAAGAAAACCAAATGTGGGTTTCATGTCCGCTTAATCTGATAAACAGTTGACGTTATTTGAACTCATCTTTTTTATCCTTTACACACAATATTCTACAACACATAAACTATGTTAAATAGGATGAGAAAGTAATTAACAGAAATAATGTGTCGAACATAGACCGTTATCGATAGTTGAAGCTGTAAATAGACACTATATCTCATTATTAAACTTTTATTAAAGAGGAACTTCATGAGAAGTATGTCAGTTACTGGAAAAGGGCAATATTCGGAATTTTGAGCTGCTTTTCTAGGCGAATTTTTTCTGGATTTCGATCACAAAGAGACTTAGCATATAGTAGAAAATAATTAATCAGTTTGTTAAAAANTCTTCACATTCAAAGTTAGAAGGCTCACCTTTAAATTTGAGGAATCGATATATTTTTCCTTCCTTTTTTTTATCGGCTATTCTCGATTGTGAGCTACTTCCTTGGATGATCAAAACTGAAAAAACATTTTTACTCAGAAATACAGTAATTTTCATGTGTAAAACTCAATCGAAATTGTGTCATAGAAAATGGAGCAATTTATAATAGTCATTACTGACTTTTAGTAGCTTACAGGGGCATTATCTTTGAACTTAAATAAAAAATTCAACTTATTAGATTGATTTTATTTCAACTTCGAGAATCTGGAAAGTCGATCTCAAGATATCATCGATCCGTTGGTATTTTGTATCCGGACAGTAACCGAATTGGTTTCCTAATTTTTTTGAGAAAAACAATTTCTCAAACAAAATTTTGTTCGGGCCTGGGTCGGGCGGACTCAGCAAGTTTTCGGCTGGACTGGTCCCGGCTGAACGAAAATTGACTTTGACCTGGCGGACCTACATAATGCCCGGGCCGCATTGGTGGACTGGGCCGATCCACGTTTTCGTGGCTTATTTTGAGCACTTATAGGACGTATCTCATTTTATCGTAAACAAAAAAAAAACAAAGTACAATAATAAATTCTCATGGTTCATTATAAAATCCATCTTAAACAAGAATTAGAATTTGTCATTCTACTCCTGTTTTAATAGTGCGTCACAAAATCTTGATATCATATAAAAGATATTGTATGAAAACTATTATCTGATGATGCTAGGAAATATTGTTCCATCTAACAAATTATATACATCTGCATGTATCATTAATTATAAATGGATCATTTTTAACATATGGATAACAACCTAAAATATCATAACTACTTATATTGTTAAAGAACTATTTTATTATACTTAATGTATTAGGACGTGTTGGTGCAATAGCACTCCATTTAAGACAATCTTCAAGTATTTGAACACGATTATCAATAGTTGATTGAAGATCAATATCATCGAAATTCTGTCCTGATGTGCCAAGAAAACTATAAATCTTATGTAAAATATGAATAGAGAAATAAAAAAAAAAGACTTCTCTCACTGACTATCACCAATTAGAAAATCTAATGGATTTGTAAGACTGTGTTGTTTTTCGTTTACTTGATGATGGAAGCATACATGAATGTATTGGTTATTATGGTAACATGTGACAACTAAAACAAAGAAAAACTCATATTTAAAAAAAGCATTTTCTTCGCAATTTATCTTGGATCATTCACAACCGGCCATGATATCAATATCAGTTATTGCCTAAGAAATCAAATTTTCCAGAAAAATAAAGCATACAGCAGTTTTATCAAATAATTCGTCAATAGTATGCATTGCTTCAACACCACTTACTGCCATTTTTCGTGTTAAATATTTCGCCTTAAAATAGCTCAATGATTATTATTTATGATAGAAGAAAATATAACTAACTTGATTTGTTGAATCTTTAAATCGATCTGAACTTTCAGTTAAATTACCAGAAACAACAAATCGAATAATATTACTTAAAATTAATTTTATTTGTCCACATTGAAGATTTATTGATTGAGTTAATGAATTAATAAGATATTCAAGTTGATTAAAGATTATTGAGGTTTCAAATAAAAGAAAACCCAAAGCAAATAAAATATATCTATAAGATATATGTGTTCAAAATTTTATCTTAATTCATATTATTCTTACTTATCCTCCTTTGGGGGTGATAATGTTTTTGGTATTGAAGATCTTTACAACAATTATCTGTAACAATAAATACACCTTTGTCATTTTCATAACCATGTACCGCCACAACAATACCTATTCAAAATAAAAATATGGATTTTAACAAAAGATGCAATTGAGCATTGGTTGCTGAAGTGTCAATCATCATAGATCAAGCCTATTCGTGCAAAACGAGTAATGATTCATTCATTTGTTTCCTGCCATTGGATTGGTCATGAAATTTTGTCCACACATATAGACTGTATACTCATTAGAAACACCCCCAAATATTGATCTAGAACGAAATTTATCCTTGCTAAGATATTTACTTCAAAGAAAAAAACATGTTTTGAGCTTTGTTGCCAAAAAAATAATTTCGATACAAATATGTATGGTATACCTCAAACTTTTGGGATTCTTCTTGCGACTATCAAGGAGAACATTTTTGTTCGAAATCCTATTAATCAGGTTCTCAGTTTATGTTCGAAAATCGAGTAAAATGCCAACAAGCAAGCCAACGTAAACTTTTTTACTACTGTTCCAGACCAATCGAATAGTAACAGTCTTAAGCGAAGAGCAAACTGACAGTTGGGAATGCTCTTGTGAACTCTTCTGCTATTAGTCTCGAGTTACTCAGACACTGCCTTTGGCTCGAAGACCAGGGTCTTTCGTAATATCTAGTTCTAAACTCATTCATTATCAAGATCAGGTATTTAGTTGTTTTAGGGTCAATAGATGAATGATATTATTTAGATGATACGCATTGCCGATAATATACAAATCGGAATATTGTCCGGAAACGTGTGTACTTCGAAGTTCATTAATGAATTCTGACTATAGTCATTTGCTTTTAGTGTTCACTTTGCAGAACCATAGATTACTCTCCTGATGCTTTAATTTGACCATTATGAAAGAAAAAAGAATCAAAATAAAATCTGTATGATTAATTGTGAATAGGGAACTACGGAACCACCTTTTTTCCTCCTGGTTCTGGTTCTAATTCTATTTAAGTTTTCTATAGCTTCTGCTCCTGATTATTTAACAACAAGCAACTTTCGCACGATTAAGGCTGAGCTTTTAGATTTATTTTTAATAAAAATATGTGTCGGGATCAGTTTCAAAAGTTATAGGTCTCGATCCCGCAGAACCGGGCCCACTTTGCAGTTTCCTAATTGTAAGCGTCGCTCAATATGATTTAATTACCAGTAATCAATTGATTAATATCAATTTTTCAGCAAGCACAATTCTTTGCGTTTCTTCTTCAATAATTAATGTATCAGTTGGACAGAAGATAAATTATTTACTTCAGTTGCTAATTGCTTAAAAAAATACTTGATTTCAAAATCATTTGTTTAAATAAAATTCCAATAAGAATACATTCTTCATCTAATACGAGTTCGTTCATTTCTTTTTATTTGATATCTTTTAGTCTAAAATTTTCGAATGAGTTAAAGTTGTTTGATCGGTCTTTTGTTAACTAAATAAACTAACCCCAACGATTTTCAGCTGCTTCTGAAACCAATTTTTGCATCGCTCCAAGATGTTCGGATAAGTCCTTATATTCGACTAAAAAAAAGCAAGCGACAGCGATAAGGAGCTCATACTGATGTTCACATATCTGCAAACATCCATGAAGACCCATAAGAATTCACTGTGATCCACCAGAATCCATGAGGAGTCATCAAAATTCAAGGATCCAGGAGCCGCTTTTTCCCCCTTGAAGTGATCACATATGGAAGTTAGAGAAATTCACGATAGAATACTATATTAATTGATAAAGAAATGATGTGTTTATGACCCGAATCGATAGCATCATGTAATAGTATATTGAGAACATTGATGAATAAATCAGATACGCTAGTCAAATAGACACACTAAAAGCAATTATCGATAACATGAGGCAAACATAAAAGTCAAAATATTGAATTGCAACTATGCTTTACACGCTATTAGAAAACAAACAAAAAAGTGTTCATTTTTCGAGGATGAATCCAAATTGATTCGTAGATCTTTGTAGTAAATTTCAAATAATCTAAGTGAAGGATGATGGATAAAATTATTTGATCGGTTACATTACTGCTTGTCTCATGCAGCAATACGAATAGAATTTATTTGGATACAAAGAATAAAAACATGATGGTTTTGATTTTGTTGCATCGGCAAAGCAAAAGAACCTTTTACTTGCCAATTCTATTCTTTCTATTGATTGAAAACAGAACACACTTTCATTTCTTATTTGTCTTTATATGTAGTGTATTACGCAATTGATTGATATTCGAGTAGTGGAAATCTTGAATCAAGGAATGAAGGAAGATATTTAAATTCTATTGGCACGATTTCAATATCAAACCGTTTGATAGAGGACCAAAGGATTCTTATATATCGATTAAAAATCGAGCTAACTCCATTTGTCTAAAAACGACATGCAAGTAACCAGCATAAATATAGTTTTGCTACATTAGTTTTTGCATGTTTCATATCCATCATTGTACGACACGGTGAACTCTATGATATAAATGTAAGTTACGAGTAGATTACAAGCACAAAAAGCTATCATTACTGTAATATGTAACTGAACATAATTATAAAGAGGACATACTCATTACTTGAATAGAAATAAACTTCGTGCGTGACTATGGCAAATTTTTCTTCACAACACAACGAATTCTTTTGAATAGACATTCATTATAATTTTTAACCGTCATTCAAAAATAGATCGTGATACTGAAAAACTTGAATCCCGTGAAATTTTCAAGACATGCTAAATCTGCAGGCGACGGATCAGATAAAATGTCCATCTCACAATTATGAAGCATTCAGCTGATAGTAGTTAAAATAAGTCATTTGATAGCCATAATCTCTTTAAATTTTAATTATATTCATTTCTTTTTATGCTTGCTTCTTGACAGAATACAATACATGGCATATTCACGTTTTGATTGATGCTTAGATTGGTACCGAGAGGAGAGCGATGAAAAGTGTAACATCTTAAAGAATTGTCCAAAAAAAAATGTCACTCAAATCGTTCAAGTAGTAATAATCAAACTATGTTCAGACATACTCGCGTAAACAAAAAAGTCATCAACTGCAATGAAATTTTTTCGAAGATATAGTGGTGTACAATCAATAAAGCATCATCGAAACGCATGTCGTTTCTAAAAGAGGAAATTTAAGATTTTCTTCCGTTCATAAATTGGCTATTTTTCAGGCAGCCTAGTATTATCATTTGAATCACCTATACAAAATAGACAATAACTAGGAAGTGTTCGTTGAAATCAGTACACTAATATTGGTCTATATGATGATACTTGTATTCGATCGATTTCAAGAAGCTAAACTCTGTCGCATATTAAAGTTATTTTTCTAAACTATCATGTTCTCCTTTTCAATTTTATATGATACGGAAGATAGTTCAACTTCATGGGCGTAAAACAATATTTCATACATCGGGGAAGAGAAAGTCAAATAGATTATTGAACGAATTTTCCTGTTTTTCTCAGTGAATTTTATATTGAATATTTTAAGAAAGAGTTGAGTTCCAAAGCGATAATGTCGCAGCTGTTGTTTTCTTGGATTAGGTTGAATTCAACGATTGTCTGTTGACATTTTACTTTTAGACTTTTGATACCCTTCTAACTAGTCTCGATGAATACACAACTAGATTTTTTACTACTTAACATTCCTTAGATTGAAGAGTAAAAGTGCGTTTTTTCGCATGATATATAATTTAACAGTTATCTAAAATACCACAGCTTACACAAATCCTCACTGAAATTACAGATTAATTTAATGCTTTAAGCCTCATGTATAACGACTGATGCAAAAGTCTTGGTAAGAATGTCGAGCTTCACTGTGAGCTCCCATAAGATGCTAGAGACTTAATTCTTTCACCATCGGATAGAGCAGAGTCTGAAGCCTAGAAATGCATTTCTTCAAAAAACAATTTGACCTTTTCAATGGTCGAAATTTTCGAAACGCGAAAGGCACCAAAAACGGCTTGTCACCATTCAGATTTTTCTTGCTAATTACTTTTTTCGTAATTAACAGATCTCAGTCAAGCTTTGATGGAACTCGGTTTAACTTTTAGATTATAGGTAACTTAGTGTCAGCCACTCAAATAACTTGAATTCAATTTAGTTCGTCTTCATGGAAACACTGGCGCCATTTTATTAAAAGGGGAGGGCAACGTTTTCATCCCTCCCTTTTTAAATGAGACTGCGTCTCGAGATTTTGACGGAATTCGAGCTTGAGGAGTTGATTAGATACAGATTTTTATGCTCTTTCTGAATATCAAACTCAAATTCGGTTTGGACGAAACCTTGAATTTAAAACATTTTCACTACAAAAACGGTGAAAAAGGTTGCTTACTACCATTTTACACTAATTAAAATTTGGGCCATAACTTCGGCAGACAAGGTGTGTTTGAGTTCAAAATTTTTTTCTAGATAGGCCATCGGTCGGTCAACCAAACCACAGTAAAAATTTTCCCGGAAGTCATGAATTGTGAAAATTGCAAGAGAAACTTTAAAATTTGAATGACGACAAGCCGTTTCTAGTGCCTTTCGCGTTTCGAAAATTTCGACCCTTGAAAAGGTCAAATTGTTTTTTGAAGAAATGCATTTCTAGGCTCCAGACTCTGTTCTATCCGATGGTGAAAGAATTAAGTCTCTAGCATCTTATGGGAGCTCACAGTGAAGCTCGACATTCTTGCCAAGACTTTTGCATCAGTCGTTATTAGATTTGACTCTACGTAATTAACATCTGTACAGCGAAAAATTCATCAGGCAGTAACACTCTATTGAAGAACAATATCGTTTCTTTGCTTATTAATAGCAACCTAAAATACTAATCGATGTATAAATATTTATTAAAGCCTCGACAGAGACAAGAATTTCGATTGACGATTAAGTTACAACCGAATAGGATAGTAATGCATGACAACATGTACGTTCATCTTATGTCATCCAAGACATTCATCGGATTTGGCTTTATATCTCTATGTAGGATGGTAGTAATCTTCGTCTTATTTTTCTTTAATTGACAACAAATATTGGTAATTATGTTAGAATCGAATTAGAATTTATTCGTAGATTAATTCATCGACATACGTATGTCAAGATTATGAGGAGAAATATATAGTTAAATTATATTTTTGAATTTCTATGCTCTGTAATTCAGTCGATTTTGATGTCTAACCAAAAATAAAATGAAGGACTAATTGCAACTAGTGATCTACGTGACCAATCCGTCGTGACCAAAGAAATAAAAGATTATTCAATAACAGTTTCTATGGTGGTTGTGGAAAAATAATTCTAATTGATGTTTTGTGCTCAGAATTTTAAGCTCTTCGCAACGATACAAGACGATTGAAGATGCGTTCATCTGCAACGGAGAAAACTGCGATATATTCATCGTGACCAATTTTGGTCACGACCGGTCACAAAGCTTTCTGGTCACGATGAATGTGTCGAGTTTTTCTCCGCTGCAGATGAACATATCCTCAATCTTCTTGTATCGTTGTGAAGAGCTTAAAATTCTGAACACAAAACATCAATTAGAATTATTTTTCCACAACCACCATAGAAACTGTTATTGAATAATCTTTTATTTCTTTGGTCACGACTGGTTGGTCACGCAGATCACTAATTGCGACTGATCCGTGAATTTCAGTATCGGTACGATGCATCGGGCTATTTCCACGCACCGTTTAGCAATAACAATTGAGATATAACTATTGTTGTATTAGAAAAGAAGACTATTCTTTATTTATTAATTAAGACTTATGAAAGTAACGCATGAATTTCGCTTCTTTCTCATGAGAATTTTTCATGGCTGCCATGCATGAAGAGGGTTGTGTAACTGATGAAACACAATCGTACTTCAACAGTCAATCATCAAGATTAGGTCCCATTATCGTAGGTGTCACAAGGAAAATGGCAATACATGAGTGCTAACAGATAGAAATGATTCGAGTTGTTATTCTAGATTAATAAGATTTTTGACTAAATCGATATAGTGTGTTCTGAATTATGTTTGACTTTTTTAATATTTCAATTCAAAGTAAGAAAATCCAGTTCTTTTTTAATTTTAATTTTCATCTTATAACAAGTAAATAGGCGCATTAAATTAAAAAAATAATGACTTTAACCATAAATAGAATTTTGTGTACATAGCTGGCAGGATGAATAATAAAGAAAAATGAACTCATTCAGGTTAAGAAAAGAATTTATTTAGATTTACATCGATCATCACCAACAATTAAGAGTAATATCCGGTTTGTAATTATCGATTCGTAATCTTGTCAAACGATAGGAATCGTCGATTTACACCACGATTAGAAAAAGTAATCAACACAAACAAATTCAATTGATCCAGGTGTTTTCTATAAGAAGATTGTTTTACTCTTTTACGCACTTACATTTTAAATAGTTTTTAAGCTTTCATTGTAAACAAAATTTTCTCATTTTTATCTTCACGTAAGCTGTTGGAGTACCCGTTTATTAATACATATTCTAAAGATAAAATGAATACAAATTGTTGATTCTATCTGCTAGAATTTAATCAATAAACATTCCAAGTATTTTTGTTTTTACTTGTGAAAATAATTATTATTTACGCACATCTACGTACTTTGTAAAAAATAACATTGGAAAGTCATTCCAGCTGACTTGCATCCAAGCAAGATCAATAGGAAATTAGAAATGAATTTCAATGTTACCCATGGGCTATTCACGGTTCAATAATAAACACAACAAATTAATAAAAAAATATAAACACGACCCATAGGATGTCATGAAAGTTTTCCGTTTCTTGTTATTCTTTTATTTAATTTTAGAAACGAGTTTTCTTTTAATTTCAGTATAGTGTGATATGCTAAATGCGCATCTCGATCACTTACCGGCAAAAGTACCCTTCAAAACTATTATCACTAATTGAAATATAAACGCATACCACTTATTTTATATTTAAACTAACATTATACAATGATTAGTTTTTAATTGCTTCATTATGTCGGATAATATTCTAATGATCATTTCTCTACATCGCTGGATAAATGCAGGTACTCTACTTATTTTATTCGAAAAAATCCGTTTACTGTTTTGAATTCCACAATACTAAAAATTGGCTCAATTTCATAATGACCTAAAGATTAGTCAAAAAGAAAATGTACTAGTCATACACTTAAGCTTGTTTGATGTGATTTTCTAGAGTAAAAATAGAATTACTGAAAAAATCATTTTTCCGTAAACTTCAACATTTTCACAATACTCGAAGAGCGCCCATCAGTATTGAATCAATAAGTTTAATAATCAATATTTCAGACGAAATAAATAGCCTTCATGAGTTGCAAGACTGCTGAAATTTATGAAATTGTATTTCTTTTTGTAGGAATTTCATCAAAAAAGAAATTTCTATAAAACTAAATACTAAAGAGTAAAATGATGAGAATTTCTGCCATTTTTTTTCCATCGTGATTAAAGATCATAAGTTTGAAGAGTACATTTTGAAGTTTTCTTTTATAACAAGAAACAAGATACCGAGTCGATAGAGTCAATGCATATAGCAAAAAAATACGAGATAACCTTTGAAAACGAACTTTCCGGACGTCTTATTTGATTGACAAGTACTTCATAGCAATGCCTAATGACTATTTTAATTCAATATTTGATTGATGCTATTCAATAGTTTTCTGTTTTCTTTTGACAGAAGCCTTTATAGTGTATTATTATTGTTAGATGCGAATAAAACGTCCAAGAGAGAAAAAATGATCTCTGATAAATCCAGATTTTGTCTTTTTTTTCATTTTCCTATATAGATTAGAGTAAAATCATATCTTCTATATTTTTACATAAAAAAAAATAGAACGCCTATATTAGAGAAAAACATGGTTGACATGAATTTCTGTCATTTTTCCCTGAGAAGAATAATGAGGAAAAATAAATACTTGTAGAAATCATGGTAAAATTGTCTTGCTAATTGATGTACTCTTTTTTCTTACTTCATTGAATGCTGTAAATGTAAGTCAATTCAAGAGCAGGATTTTCAACTAATAGAACTTGAATGATTATAATCAAGACACGACCATAATTATCGAATGAGCAAAAGAAAATATATGCAGCAAATATTCTCATGATTATTGACCTTCTGAGTATTATGTGAAGACAAACAATAAGAGTTCTATTTCACTGATTACATTTCTCGGAGAAACAACAAAATCACAAACGACTTTTGTCTAGAGAACAACTGATTGTTTTCCATACGATTGTGAAGATCGAAAATGGAAATGATTCTTTTGACCCAATCATTACTTCCTTCAGCCAATGGGAATACAATGTCATCAGAGAAATAACTATTAAAAGAGCATATGTACCGAATATTTTTTGGCAGCTAATGAAATACCGATGCGGTATGATACATACTTCTACCATAAGGTGAACAAAATCCAACTGGTCTAACTAATTAATCTACGCTAAGAAATGAAGAGTCAAACGTAAGAAGAAAACGTTTCGTAACAGAATCATCAATCATTCAATAATGTGCTGCGTCAATCGTGGTATGTATAAAATGATAGGCAAACGACAAAATCAGGGCGTTATACATAGTTTAAGAAGATTTATTTAAAGTATTGAACCTCATTAAAAAATCTTAAGGTAAACCACGTGAGTTCATCGTATTCAACACAAACGCTCGCGTAATTATATCTTATCATATTTCTCTATGTAGCATTGTTTTTTTTAAAACCTTAGTATTAATAGTATATTGTCGAAAGTTAAATCAAATTCTTCTAATCCTTTATTTGATTCTGCTAGATTTGATAAAAGATAATGATTAAGACAAATTAGTTATTCTTTTATCCAATAAAAATAAAGTATAATAATAACATATTGTTGATCTTCTTTTTTTTTGCTATGATAACCACGCGTAAAATTATATAAATCGTTTAAATCGATAAAAAATAAACACCAATGAGTAAGCATCAGGACACAAATCATATACATTGAAACGTGTGCACGATCTACCACCCGAAGATTTACTATCCGAAGATTTACTGCCCGTTGATTGTTTCGAAGATGAGAAACGAACAAATGAGTAATATTTCGTCAATGAACATTTCCGATGAACAGATTAGAAAAAGTTTTCGAAAAGAACAATCATTAGCATCGATTGCTAGACTACGAGATGATATGGGGGCTCCAGCTCCGAAACGTCGTAAAAATAATGTCATAACAGATGAATATTTAATAAAATTATGGCAGTTTTATGATGAAGGTCTTCTTGACATTCCATCATTCTTGAAAGCTGCTGAACTTAGATACTTTCAAAGGTCACCAAAACGTTAAATATCGATTCATCTTTGTTTTCTGTTATTGGTATATTTATTGTTTTTTTTCTTATTTGTTGGTATATTTATTGAAATTCTTTTTTTTTTCTGATAATAACGGGTGGGCCATAAATAATGATGGTCTCCGTATTTCTGGAATATCTCCGCCATTTTTCATTCGTTCGATCTAATTTTTTTTGAACGATGCGTCATTCGATTCTCTACAAAAGTGGGTATTTGCTGTTGCGTTCGAATAGATCAGTTTCATTCGCGAAAATGAAAAGTAAAGATATACAAAAACTTGTACTTTCAAAGTACGAAAATGGTGATGGACCGACAAAGATTTTTCGAGATCTCAACGGTACGCTCAGTCTTCCGACGATAGAACGATGGTGCAAAAGCATCCGTGACACCGGCTGCATCAATCTATCCAAACCACCCGGTCGCCCGAGAACAATTCGAACGAGCGCAAACATTCAAAAAGTCAAACACCGACTCGAACGGCGCAGGACTGTAAGTTCTCGAAAACTATCCCGTGAATTGGGTATTTCTCGAACGAGTGTTCGGAGAGTACTCAAGAATGATCTAGGACTCCATGCCTACAAAGTACAAAATGAACCGATGCTCACCGATGAGCATAAAGAAAAAAGAATCCAGTTTGCTAATTGGATACGAACAAACTTCCGAAAAGAGGACACGATGAAAATTCTGTTTTCTGNTCTCAAAATGACCGAATATGGGCGGTTAATCGTTCAGAAGCCGATATCAAAGGTGGTACCCGGCAAAAACGTAAATTTCCGCAAAAAGTTATGGTTTGGCTCGGAGTTTGTTCTAAAGGTGTGTCACCTCTAATTTTTTTCGAGAAAGGGACAGTCGATCATGACCGATACATCAAGGAGGTGCTTCCAGTCGCTCTCAAGTTTGGCAATGACATGTTTGGAAACGACTGGATCTTCCAGCAAGATGGTGCAAAGCCTCACACTCATGCAAAATCTCAGGAATGGTGCACCAAGAACTTTCCATCGTTCATTTACAAGAGCCACTGGCCTCCAAGCAGTCCTGATTTAAATCCATTGGACTACTGTATTTGGAACGAATTCGCTCAACTGATCGAGTGGGACGCAGTGACATCTAAAACAACATTAATCACTGCTCTGAAACGTGCTGTTCGAAAAATTTCCCAGGATGTTGTCTTTGAAAGTTGTTCGTCTTGGACTAATCGATTGTATCGATTGTCTCAAGACAAGGGAAATTATTTAAGATAATAAAAATAGTTATTTTTGTAGAGAATCGAATGACGCATCGTTCAAAAAAACAATTAGATCGAACGAATGAAAAATGGCGGAGATATTCCAGAAATACGGAGACCATCATTATTTATGGCCCACCCGTTATATTGGTTATCACAATTAGTATTCATTTATTGCTTTCTCTTTCGTCGATATAATCAACGGACAGTAAATCCTCATGAGCAAAAGTTATCTTTTTCCGCGATAAAAAACAATTAAAATCGAAAAGCAATCATTGGAAAGTAAACCCTCGAGTGGTAAATCATGTAAACCACATTCATTTATCTCTCTCATATTGTTACCTAGACCAATCTAATGACGAAAGAAAAAAAATCAGGTATTCATAAATTGACAATAAACATTCATAAATGTATATAACTATACATAACCAAATGTCGAACCGTAGACTTAACACAATCCATCATTTTCGATAGAAAATGACTGTCTTGTCAGCGAAAAAGAAGAAATATATATACATCTAACCACGATAATTAAGCTTAAGACTGATATCAAAGATCTTGAAAAAAATATAGCTCAAAAGAGTATATCGAGAAAAACTACAACAATGGTTAAATCACGCGTACCCTCCTTCCGCACTCCAGGGTCGATATAAGAAGCAACAGCGATAGATATGTGTTGACATCTCGCCATATCTTTGGCTAACGTTGAATGTCTATTATGCATACAAATGTATCTATATATATGGCGCCTCCCATTTTATTTCTACTTGCACGACTATAACAAGAAGTAACTGTCTATCAACAACAAGACAAAATGATGATAGACATGCACATCTGATTTGTCCTTTATAGAATAGACAATTGAAAAGAACCAAATATATCGATCAGAGAAGGATCTATGTGGATGATACTTATTGACCTAATAAAATAATTGTGACATGGGTTACACTTAATAGAACAATACTAATTTGTTTTCATTTTTCACCTAAAATATAGTTTTATATTGTCTTTTTTTTGCCATAAAAACTAAGTCCATTAAAAAACTCTACGACGTAAACATATCCACACATGTATCAAGCACCTGTTTGTTTGTAAGCAAGGCATTGAATCAAGAAAAAGATAAATAAACAAAACTGATAAGATTAATATTTCTTTTGTCTAGAAACAAAATGTTCCAGGCATTTAGTTGTATGTCCTCAATGGTGTACCGAAAATTTGTCTGATGGACTTTTTTACCGACGGACATACTTCACCTCGATAGTGAATTCTTTCTTTCTTGAAATTCATAAGTAACCTCTTATTCACTTCTATGTTTCTTCGACTAGTTCAATTTTACTTATGGTCATCAAGCAAAATCCCTGAAACAAAATTACGATTGAATACGTTCCAAAAGGCAGTAAGACCATATGGGTTAGATGTACCAGTGATTGTTCATGTATGTGCAATTTTATATTACATCAAGTCAAATAATGAAACAAAATGCTTCCTTTTGTTCGGATTCTTTTCTTTTTGAAATCATTTTCACACATAGTCAAACAGCTGAATGAATGAATGAATGAATGAATGAATGAACGAATAATGAAGAAAAAGAAGACCGATTTTATTATCATCATCATCATCCTAAATACACACACACTGGTTATTTTCTGTCAAACGCAATGTGCATGAAATCAAAAAAAAACGATCTCACTGTGCAACAAACCACAGGCACACACACACACACACACACGAAAGAAAATTTTGTACAAGAGAAAAAAACAAACATCGAGCTCGACAGTACAATGTGTACTTTGTATACATACAACTTTTCAGTGAAACAAGAAGGAAAAAAGTACTTGTATATATATACTACTCATCTCCCTTGAACAATAACGCAACTGTTACATTGTATTCAGTAGAACGAGGGACAAGAGAAAAAAAAATAAAGGACACATTAAAAATAAAGCGAGAGAGAGTGAGCGAGAGTCGAACGAATGCGCAGTTGATCTGTACAAATAATGTTAGTTGATTTCTTTTTCTTGGTCTAAGCGAGTTTGTGAATTAAAGTAAAAGATGTACACGTTTGAATTGTGCATATATGGATGATGCACATCATTTGCATAGAAACCAAAGAAAAAAAAATCATTGAACGAAAACGACAGTCGAAGAAAAACAAAGATAAGAGGAAAAGAAAAAAAGAAACGTTAAAACTACAATGAATTACCACGAGAGGTGAGACAACCTGCTGTCGATTTCGTCAATGAACGTAAGTCTTTTAATTGATTATTACTATGTCCACCACGACGACGCGGAGCTAATGATAAAGATAAGTCTCTCGATGAAGGAAACTTTAACCATGCAGATTGTAAACATTGATCTAATGTAGGTCGTTCTGATGATCTTATTGATAAGCATTGTTCAATTAGTTGTACACATTCTAAAATGAATTCATAAATATATAATTAAAAATGTTTCATTAGTATAAAATTCAGGGCGATGTGCTCGTTTATGGTGTTACATAGCGTGACAAGTCATTTTTTTTCTTGTTCTTCTTTTAATGCATTATACGTTCATAAGAAAGCCCATAGGAAAACAAATTTCTATTTACAACGACACATTTCCATTGATTGGGTCGTGTTAGTTAAAATAATTGAAGTAGTATTTTTTCTCCCTGGTAACAAGAAAACTAATATATAATTTGTGTTCCCCTTTTTGACTATCATCACTAACTACTATTTTGTCAATTGAGTAAGACGTTTTGTTAATAGTTTAATATTTTACCTGATGAAAGATGACTTGGGAATGGTGGTTGACATTTAATTATAGCTAAATCGTCCGAAAATGGAATATCACCACATACTAAATCGTACAAAAGTATTCCTAATGACCAGACTGTTTGTGGTAAACCAAAGTATCGTCGACATGTAACCCATTCTGGAGCTGCATAACAAGATGTCCCTTCGAAATCAGTATAAATTCCGTCTTGTAATAGAGCACCAGAACCAAAATCAATTAAATATAATTGTCCACTACGCATATCAACAAGAAAATTTTCATCTTTGATATCTCGATGAAGAACCTTTACAAAAAAAAATTAAAAATCTTTAACTAGTTAATTTTTCTTCTTTTTTACTTACTCCACATGCATGTACATCTTTTAGAATTTGGATAATTTGCTTAAAGAAATCTCGTGCTAAACGTTCATCAAGACCGCCTGGACGTTCAGATATAAAATCATATAAATCACAACAACGATCAGGCCGTTCGAGGACAATAACAAGTTGATCATTGTGAATAAAATATTCTAACATATGTATAACATTTTTTACTTTAGCTACACGACGTAATAAAACAACTTCAAGTGGTAATTTTCCATCAGCCTAAAACAAAACAAAAGACAAAAGCTTAATTAATTTCGTTACTTAACTATCTATTGATATCTTACTGAATTTGTTTCACGCATTCGTTTTTTCGCTACAACTTTAATTGCTACTTGCATACCATCTTTTTTTCTTACACCAGCATACACATCTCCAAAACCACCTGATGCAAGTTTATGGGCTATTAAATATCGTGCATGAAGTGGATCAGTAACAGCTAAAATCAACATAGAATTTAATGTATATCGAAAAAAATGTAAAAATCAACTAATATTTCTATCGATTCATTTTCATCTACTCTTTAGAAACTATACAGTCAACGAAGACAAATTATAGATCATAGAACATTTTTTTTATCATATTCACCTTAGTCAATTATACTCTATGTCTTATTGTATGACGACACGAAATCGTACCTGTCGTACATTAACCATCTATTTCTGGTATATATCATCATCGATTATACCAATGACAAGCTTTTAAATAAAAAAGATTGCTGAACGTAATAACCCATATCTTTATTATCTTCAACTTTTATACTCTTTCATATATAGATAAGATAATCGTAAACAATTTGACTGAACTTACTTGATCGAGCTTTGTTTGTTGATGTTGTGCTAGTTTGTGACCGTTGTTGATGAACTGTTGTGTCTTGTTGTGGATGATGATTATTATTATGATGATTTTGCTGAGAAGGAGGAAGAACAAGGGTAGTCATAATGATAAAAGATAATCGTTTTATTGATCTTGATATTAAAAATTTGTTGTCTTTCAGTAAATGTTGATTATTGTAGAATAAGAATAGTAGAAATTTTGACGAGCAAAACACTTATCTAAAATGTCAAATATGAAAATATCTGTTTCATTGAGTACAGAATGATTGCGAACTACTGTACATACGTGTGTATGCGTGAGTATGTTGCGATAATGGGGGAAAAAAATTGCAAAATGAATTTTCTTTTCTTTTTCTTTCGCTCTTTCTCATTTTCTTTTGTCTCGCTTTGTTATATGCGCAGTTGAAGGGATATTCTCATCGTCAGAAAGCGAGAGACACACAGAGAAGAAAAAAAAAGAGGAAGAAAACGATATGTCTATCCAACAAAAACACAATGACGACAGGCTGCTTCTGTTTACTGCTTGCCAACCGATGTGACCCGTTCTATCATTAC
Source organism: Rotaria magnacalcarata (assembly GCA_900239745.1). Lineage (NCBI taxonomy): Eukaryota > Metazoa > Rotifera > Eurotatoria > Philodinida > Philodinidae > Rotaria > Rotaria magnacalcarata. The sequence goes on from OENM01000534.1 coordinate 45,621, forward strand.
TGGCGAACGAAAAAGAGAAGGAAGAAAAAAAGAAAAGAAATACGAGTATGCGCGCGAGTGCGTCCATGAATGAGTTCTGTGCAAACAAGCACGGCCGAATAAAAAAAAATGTAGGTGAAAGAAGCCAATCCTTTGCATTGGCTAACATCCAAAATAAATAGTTGAATGAAACAAACGCACATTAGTGGTTTCTTTTTTATGCCGTTCTCGTGCTGGTAGTTGGCTGGTAACCAAAAAGAATAGACGAATAGTGTGCTGTTCTTTATTTTGCGACAGACATAAGCGTAGGAGGACGAAGCGGGGGAGGAAATATTATAGTGCGTAGTACGCACTACGTCGTCGGAAGTAGACGAAGGAGAAGATTCCTATTCAAACAATTGGTTTAATTAAAACAAAAGAAAGATAACGAACGATGGATCAAGCAAATGTCTTTGCCATCATTAGACTAATTCGATGGTGATATAGACGAATGCGTAGGACATAATAAACAATCACTTCTAGTTGTTATAGAAGAAGCAAAGAATGTAAATATACAGCTATATGAATAAAGAGAGACATACGAGTGTGGTGAAGAAGAAGAGGACGATCTTGCCCTTTTCGTCTATTCCAAATAAATAATAACAAACAGAATGAAAAGGACACGTTGTTCAAATCAGACAAACAAAGAACTGTCTGTCAACTAACTGATTAAATGCATATATATATTGTCTGTGATTTTATTCGTCTACGAAAGAAAAAAAACGTTACTCTCAATTAGTTTAAAATGAAAAAAGAAATTCTTAACATGCCTGGTGTAAATAAAAAAATATTTACTTGAAAACATACATTAAACAAACGAAAGAGAAGGATAGAGGGAAACGACCCAAAACTGTCTTTATTTTCACGATATTCCTACAGTAGTATAGAAATAATTATGTCAAACGGAAATTTTTTTTTCTTTTGAATAGAACTAGTAAATTATCGAGTAACATAATATTCAAAAGTTTACTACATTATTCTTGACTATTCATGCTAGAAAAGAAAAAGTCTACACGTACTAATTCTGCCCATGTTTGCTTAAGAATGTTTCTGACTTTTGAAATCATTGATACAGAATAGGAAGAGAAAAATAAAACGGAAGTACCTATAACTGATACCTCAATTTCATTTTTTCATTAAAACAATCACGTCTACTTAGTTACTATAGTGTTGGTTAGTGTACACATTTGCATTCATCTTGCCCTATTCGAGTAATTGAAAAGAAGAAAAAGAACAGGATATCCTAGATGGTAAGTTTTTAAATGAAATTTTCGGGGAAAATCGGTATCGTCGCAAATCTTGACGCTCCGTACATATAAAGTTCGAACAAACATACATTCAGACGCACACCTACCTTTTTTGGCTCGCGAGTAATCAATAGTGTATCAGCGGTCGCTTTTTTGCTTCCTTCGGTTGCCACTTTCTTCTATGTGCTGTTTCATGTTGTTGCGAAAGTTTTCATAAATTGTATGCGTCAATAATGACTCAGTACATACTCCTACATACATAGGAACTAAGGGATACGATTTTCTAGTTTCTGACATATTGAATGCATATCGATTAAATAAAATTTTCAAAAAAAATAGAAAAACAATAAGATAGCAATTATTCAATGGCGACATATTTGAATCAATAGAATCTTTGCCAGCAGGTGTCTTTTTACTTCGGATAAATTGTATAAATGCTAAATTGAAAAATACTCCATATGGTGCTAAGTGACTACGCCCTCAAAGTATGTATGAAATTCTACATTTATACGAGTCTTAAAATGCTGTTATGATTGTCGGGTGATATGAGTGACCTTGACACGAAAGTGTGCATCAGTATATTTACAAGATGCTTCTATGATAGATAGAAATAAAAAGAATCAAATTCTAGTATAAACGCGCGCAAATGTATTAAAATGAATTGGCATACTTTCGTCTGTAAGTGAATATTAATCATAGATTCTATATATATATATATATATAAACAGCTATGTGTGATGATTACGAACCCGAGTATTGTCTTCTGCATACATTTTTAATTATGGCAAATAATAGAGTATCAGCTTATTTATTTAATTATTCGAAGGAAGAAGAAGAAAAATATATGTAAATGGTGTCAATACTAATATTTCTATAAGCAATATATATAAAAATCAACCTATGAGTAGGATGACGTCGTCACTTACAGTATCGAAAAATATATATTTGTCATGTTTTATTTTTCTCTCTGGTACTATTCCCACGTTTCACCCACGATTAACACATAGGTGAGATCAAATATATAACTGAATGGGAATTACGTCAACGCCAAGAATATCTCATGAAAATGTGAAATATAGAACATCTAAAAATAGCAGCAAGTGTCTGCTCGGATAACTTTGAGGATAAGCAATGCATGTATGTTTATGTAAATAACATTGATTTAAAGATAGTCGAATGTCTATCCGATTGAGTTGAAAGCATATATAAAAGGAAAAATGTGTGATGACATGAAATTTAATCTTGTCTTCTGAAGATAGATATGCAACTGACAGGCACCAGATAGGAAAATATAGAGCTCGGTGTCCGACATTGAAAACGAACATGTCACTGATCAACTCGTCTATGTTATTTGATCTGTATAGTATATATGTATATTTTATCTGTGTCTGTTTTTTTTAGTTGGAAAATGTAAACATGAGAGTTACTTGATTTCTCTAATAGATCGTAATTCCATTTTAATACAAAGAAACGATAACAACAACGACAACAACAACAACACTAAAAGTGAATCTATGACAACAGTTATTATATAAGAAACTTTCATTGAGAAATTATTCAAGCATGAATGAAATTAGTTTGTTCGACTGGAAAAAGTGCAAGTAGAGTTGCAACGTTCTGTCTATTTTTTTTCCATTAGTAAATTAATTCGCGGAAAATGGAGAAAGAATAACAACCTGTTATGAATGAATTCATTTATGATGTTTAAATGCTAATTTCATGTGAGCTATAAAAAAAAGAAGGCCATCTCTTTTCCATTAGAATATTAGATTGAGAAATTATGGATCAATTACAGTTATTTGATTTTTATTTACAGCATAGACAAGAAATACAAGTAATTAATCATCTCCATCAAATCCACTTTCATGCATAAATGAAAGTAATTGCGTTTTAGTCTTTTTAGGTTCATTCACATGTTCATGATGATGATGACTTTCTTTTTCTGTCGTTGTTGATGCTGTTGTATGTTTTCGTTTATTTGTTTTATTTGATGCCATTTCAACAATATCAGATTTACTTGTTGTAGTAGTAGTGTCGCTTTCATCTGATTTTTCTTTCGGCTTGCGAAACAATAAACGCCCAGTCGAGTCAATGCAATTTTTTTCTTCCTCAGCTTAAAATAGTCATAAAAAATTTCCATGAAAATTTTCAATACAAAAAGAAAACATTTAAATAATTTATTGAACTGATCTATATGTAAATAAATTTGAAAGTTATGGCATTTATTTACAACAGAAATTTGCAATTTTATGTTAAGTATAGTTTCTCTCAGCCTTGACCTCAACTGGATACATTACTAAATTTCATGTACTTTTAAAACGAAAACAGGTCTATCATTTTGATATTAATATTAATGCGTCTAAGGCATAATTAGTTAAATGCAATATAGAAAAAAAAAGATACAATCATATTTATTTTTGGAACAGCTATATTCGATGAGACGAAAAACAAGCGTCGCAATAACAATTCTGAGTATTAAATTTAGACAATATTTCACTGTATCATATAGATAGAAAAAATTGCTCTGTGCGTCATAACAGAAAACACGATTTTATTTTGTAATAGGAGTGTTATGTTGTAAAAATAAATCCTCGCTTTGATTCAAAGCCTGTTTGTTTTTGCGACCTTGAGGTATTGAAGGTAAAAGGGAACAGATAGCTTTTCTTTCTGAACTTTAAAACTTGGAAAGAAATAATTTACCTTCTTTTACTTTTGCTATTTCAATTTCAACTTCTTCTTTACTTAAATCAGTTGCACCTAATTGAACTATTTGAGGTTTTTCATCATCTTTTCTATAATCTCCATCGCGTGGTCCTTCATCATTGTCATTGACGTCATTCATAAGTGTTCTACGCTAATATTCAAATATAATAAAAATCATCCGAATGAAGGATTCAAAATATTAAAAGAAAATTCTACTTTATCATCAGTTGTTGCTGGTGGTTTGTATCCAGTACGTTCTTTAAATTGTCTTATAAATGCAGGTTCTTCACCTGAATTATACGAAAGTTTTCCTAGTTTAGTACTACCACCGCCGCCACCTCTTCCACCTCTTCCACCTCTTCCACCACCACCACCACCTCTGCTACCACCTCCACCACCTCTACCACCACCTCCGGACCCACCAGAGGATCTATTTTGTCGTCCACCATGTCTCTGTTTAGTCATTATTTACAATCTACAAATAAAGAAAAGAAAAATATGTATTCATTTTTCAAACGAAGAGATAACATAGAAACAATGTCATTTTTTTGTTCATGTTCTTCAATTTTATTATTTGTTCTTTCTTTTATTGTTTAAGTTTGAACGTTCCTGTTTCTTTAAATATCAGTATTAGTTTATTTTAAAACATAGTAGGATTCCTTTTTGATTTACATTCCAATCATATTTATAACAAGGACAATATAAAATAATAGAATTGTCTTAATAATAAACATTGAAGTCATAGATATTTTGATTGAACGGAAAAATTCAAGAATATCGTTTTTGCTTCTTCTTCTTTGTATATAACAATATAATTTAAAATTGAAAGATCAAAATTAATATGCCACTTGACCTAAAAATCAATTCAATTTTTTACACTTTACATTGAAATTATTTCATTAAACTTATCTTACTAGTTTTATATAACAAAGAGATCAAGGTAGTGATATGAGTCATTCAATAGACGAGTTAAAGTAATTCACACTGAAACGTACGGATACGATGGTTGATAAGGGCAACGATGTAAATATGTGTTTCTATAGAATACAATGGTTCTAATAATAGCTTTTTGTTATTCAATTGTTTCTAGATTGTTTTCAAGTCATTCATAATACAATAGATTGATGACGATAAGATTTACGATACGTTACTTTTCACATGTGATTGCTGAATGTGTTAATTACGATTCTACAGTAAAAGCAAACCATGAGATTGCTGACGTAAAACTTAGAGAAGAATATAAAATGCGAAAAATGAAAAATTAAAGCAGAAACCTTTTTTCTTTTCGATTTATATGTACAGTAGTGGAAAAATTATAAGAACCGACTAGTAGTTGATAGTTCACTTCTCATTTTCCTCTCTAGTCTAACGCATTCGACTGTACTCCAGTTTCGGACATACAGTTTGATTTGCTCTTTCAGAATATACGTACGTATATTCTGAAAGAGCAAATCAAACTGTATGTCCGAAACTGGAGTACAGTCGAATGCGTTAGACTAGAGAGGAAAATGAGAAGTGAACTATCAACTACTAGTCGGTTCTTATAATTTTGTCCACTACTGTATGCTAAGATGAAGTGTGACAAACTCATTAACAATATGTACATTGTGAATTTTTTTTTGAATCATGTTTTTAACTGAAAATTGAAGTGCTTTTAGATAACCTAATTTTATTTAAAAACAGGTCAACAATTGTTAACTGATAAGCTTTTTTTACTTTTCTTATATGTGAATAACGTCAAGTGGTTCGTATTTTTTGGATTAAATGTAAAAATAACATGATTCTAATTCGATCATGTTTTCAAGCAGGTTTTTAGGTTTTGTTTCGAGCATAAACGCAAATACGACAATTGAAATGTAAATATTCTTCGTCAATTTTCAACGCTCTATCTAATAATAAATGAGAAGAAAAAACTAAATTCTGTTTTTACATTTTCCGGCATCTTAAGAAAACCTTTTTCCTATCCTCTTGAAATCATTGAGATTGAATCGACTGAGAAATTCAGCAACTCTGATGGTATCTAAGATATTTAATAACCGTACTAAATTGATTCTCTGACAAACTCGAAGGATAATAAATGCTGTTGATTACACGGAAGTGCGCCACTCAAAGAAAAACAATTGCAAGAACATACAAAAAGCTTTCCTATTCAAATGAAGTTTTTCGGAAATTGAATCATTGAATAGCTACAAAAAAAAGGAAAGAAATAATAGAAAAATACTTTCTTAAGATTTTGTTTTCATTTGAATTCACATGCTCAATAACAATTTTAACGCTAGTATTCTCTCATAATATGTGATAACTAGGCTACGGCTTGATTGCGGACATTGTTTTCCTCCAATTAAGGGAACATATCCGCAATCGAGAAGACGCGGATAACGAATGAATAGAAGTTTTCATCATTCGTAGATTCATCAGAAAGATTCACAGAAAAAAGCACGCTCTCAAGCAGCGATCTGCGTGACCAACCCGTCGTGACCAAAGAAATAAAAGATTATTCAATAAGTTTCTATGGTGGTTGTGGAAAAATAATTCTAATCGATGTTTTGTGCTCAGAATTTTAAGCTCTTCACAACGATACAAGAAGATTGAGGATACGTTTATCTGCAGCGGAGAAAACCTCGACACATTCGCCGTGACCAATTTTGATCACGACAGGTCACAAAGCTTTCTGGTCACGATGAATATACCGCAGTTTTCTCCGCTGTAGATGAACGTATCCGCAATCTTCTTGTATCGTTTTGAAGAGCTTAAAATTCTGAACACAAAACATTAATTAGAATTATTTTTCCACAACCACCATAGAAACTGTTATTGAATAATCTTTTATTTCTTTGGTCACGACGGATTATTCACGCAGATCACTACTCTCAAGATAACCTTATAGTTATTCCAAGAAAATCGAGTTTTGTTATTTTTTACTTTTCGATCAGACAAAAGTAATCCTAAGGTAATTTTTTCACTAAAGTCGTACTAAAAAGATTACACATCATTGTCTCGTATAAATTGATAATATTCATTTTGTTTTGCAAAACAAAATATCATATTTCTAATTTTATGAGAAATGTTCTTTCCCGATTAAGAAAATAAAATGAATCCACATCAATTACTTTTTTCGTATCACATATCCTTGAATGTTGATCACTTATTGTATACAATCATCCATGTTTTCGTCTAGGATAACAAGAAAATAAACATAGAATAAACATAATACAATTGAAAACAATAAGCGAACCTTCTTTTTTACCCGATGCATGCGACTCTTTAAACAAAAAAGAAAAGATTGAATTCGAATATCACTTGTTTATATTTGCAATACGAGTAGAAGTGTCTGTTACATACGTTGAGTGAGATTTCTTTCCACGAAAAAAATCAATGAAAGTTTTACAGTTGTTTCTTTTTCAATATACATGATCCATAGACAAACAAAAACATACAAACATAAAAAACAACTGTTTGTACATGCAACGAAGATGATTACATATGGTTTTTATTCTTATCTAATATGAAATTCATCGGTGAAAAAAAAACGATGAAATTCTGGAAGAAAAATAAAAATGGATAATTTATTTGCATTTTTTTTATCGTCTCATAGATCGTTTAGATGGAATTGGTCCATCGTCATCATCATCATATCTTGAACCGGAACGTTTTAGAATTGGACGATCTCGATGAGACGAACGATTGCCATGATCTCGAGGATTTCGAAATGAACCTTCTTGAGGATCCATCAATGATGAATAATTCGTACGTGACGAGGACGATGATCTAGTTCCATAATCTCTTGGTTGGGACATTGGGCGATAGTTAACATCTTGTACATATTGTTCACGTGGAATGTACGATGATGATGAAGATGGTGATGGCATCGAAACATTTGATGAACTTCTATACAAGTCATTGCGATAACTAGATGATGATACAGGCACCATTGGATAATCACGTGATGATGTATTATTTCGATTTGCTACAAATTAAAGGATTCTTTTTTTTTTCTTTTTGATTGTTGACAAAGTTTTAAGAAAATATGTATATACAACTTTCGAATATTTTTCTGAGATCTACATATTGGAGAGGTGATGTTTTGCTGGTTTCTCTTTCAAATTATAATTAGTTTTATACTTTGAATAATTATTTTGTTGTTATGATTGAATTGACATAAGACGACGATAGATTTTCTCTGATCCATATACATAGAATATCAATCATTATCAATAAGGATATGAGTATGCGTGTCTTAGGAATTAATCATTATGATAATAAATGATTTATATCTGCTTGTTGAATATGATCAAACGGAGGGAAAAGAAACAGGATATTGTTTTGTTATGTTTAGTTAAATTAACCGAAATGCTAATGAATTGTATACAAATGAAATAGGACCGAACGATCATTTTTCAATAAGCGATAAAAGAAGAAAGGAAAATAATGATCGTGTTAACAGCAGTGAGTTAATTAAAAAACAATTTGTCTGCATTATTACTTACATGGTATATCGTATCGGTCGTAACGTGGAGGATAATCATCTGCTCGATGCATTTCGCCATATGGATCGTCACGCATGGATAGAGGAGCTAAAGATGGAGGTGTAGCGGATCTGCATTCATTACTCATGTATATGTCATTGCTGATATTTCGAGATCCATAATCCATTGATCGTTCATTTCGATAGGATGATAGAGGTGGTGGAGGACTATTTCGTCTGAAAAAATATGAACATGTTTAATTAGAATCTAGAAGAAGAAGAAAACTTACCGATAATTTGTTGGTATATATCGACTACGGTCTGAATCAATATGTTGCGATGACAACGGTACTGATGATAATCCACGATCACGTAGACGTGGCGACATTGACTGAGAAGAAGCATAGTACAGAGATGCTGGAGGTAGTGAAACATTCGAAAGAATTGGGTGTTCATTTGTGGACGATAGATATGTATCACGGTGATTTGATGATCGATCAAATCTTGATGGAGGTGAATGATTATCATAATAATTTGTTTGAACATTGTTTGCTCGATTAGATGATGATGAAGAAGAAGAAAAAAGCGATGAAGCTTGATAATCATCATCTTGCTGATAACGATTATGTTTCGGTAGACCATTATTTCGCGATGAAATAGGCCGAGAATTAACTGAACTACGCGACGTACGATAATTCAAACTTTCATTTTGTGAATCTCGTGATGAAAAATTACCATTATGATCATTATCACTACCACGCGAAAATCGTCCACTGAAAGAAAAAAATTTCTTTTAATTGTATAAATTGAAAAAATAAAATGTTTGTTTTTTACCGAGAATTTCCGTGTATCGATCGTTCAGTATAATTATTCCGATTCGTAGAAAAGTTATTATGTCGATCACGATATCGACCACGATAACCGTCACGTGAACTCTCCATATCTATATATGTATGTATGTATGTATGTATATATATATATATATATATATATAATTAGTATAAATAATGAACCGATCACGAAATATGACAAATAATAAGTATACGAGTGTATATATTCTAATGAATGTCTGGAACAGATGTATATGAGAAACAAGACCTTTCATTCTTCTTTNATGTTTGTTTTTTACCGAGAATTTCCGTGTATCGATCGTTCAGTATAATTATTCCGATTCGTAGAAAAGTTATTATGTCGATCACGATATCGACCACGATAACCGTCACGTGAACTCTCCATATCTATATATGTATGTATGTATGTATGTATATATATATATATATATAATTAGTATAAATAATGAACCGATCACGAAATATGACAAATAATAAGTATACGAGTGTATATATTCTAATGAATGTCTGGAACAGATGTATATGAGAAACAAGACCTTTCATTCTTCTTTTTCTATTATATTGAACAGAAGCGGAAAAGAAAACACATGGACAAAAGTATCGAACAAAATATAGATATAATGATCATTGTTATTTTTTTCTCTTTATGTTGATTTTATACGAAACAGACAAATGGATCACATCAGTGCAGAGAGAGAAAGCATTGATCTCATCGAACGTACTCAGGCTATCCTCTTAGGAACTACAAAGTAAATATTTTATTCTATGATTCATTTATATTGACCAACGGCAAAATACTTTCGAATCAAAATATAGAGTTAAGATCAATTCACAATAGAATCATTGTGTTAAATATTTTTGATACACTATTAAACGATAGGATCTGCTATCGATTGTATTATCGAATTTAGAAAATTCCATTTAAGACTTTGTATTTATATATGGTTCTCTATTCACTAATGAACATTATTAAAAAATAAAGGTTAGAACTCTGGTATTATGTACTTAATTAGGGAATTCATCGAATCAACCATGAAATGACCTATTAGCTAATGTTATTCAAGAGTATAATGAGGTTCTACTTCGAATCTCATGAAAAAATTATAATGTATACTCGAAATAGGGTTAAGTTATATTCCAACAAACAATATTTTGTAAATAATTGATTATGTAAACCATAATTCTCTATAGACCTTTATGTAACAGATCTAGATTCTTATTTCATTAGAAATAACATGTCCGACGGCAACGCCCTTTTTCTTTTTAATCGATTTACACTTTTTGTCCTAAGGAAAAGATTGAAGAGTACACACTACAACGAACAATAATCAAACCGTCTTTCTCTCGTTTTTCCTGTTATAATAACCAAGAGGCATAATTACAAAAAAATCAGACATTATGGTTCAACATATTTTCCACGCCCACACCCAAAAAAAGTCATTCGATATAATGAAGCTCGATCGAGAATACCGACGCTTGAGATCAGAAAAATCATTTTGGACTATTCTTCTGATCAGAAAACCAGGTATCAGAAGGCTTGAAAAGGCAATACAATAGATGTTTTATTTGTATATAATTTCGATTCGAAAGCATTTTATTCGTTTCCTTTTTATAATTATATGAACATAGACAGATGTGTTAATTCTATAAGCAACCATTAACATATTTCCTTCTATATGTGCGGGTCGATGAATTCATAGTCCCGGAAATTATAAAACTAAGGAATCAAATACTTATCTCTGTCAATCTTCACAGGAAAAAGTTAGACATCTTTGATTTCCGTTTTCAAGATTCAAATGAGAGAGAAAAAAAAATAAAACAGATGAGTGTGTTTTCTACACACACCGTGCTCGAAATTTTTTTAATGCTAATATATTTTTTTTTCTCAGTAAAAGGACAAGAAATACACGATAGATTAGATAGTGAACCAAAGAAAAAGAAGGACAAAAAAAAAAAAGAAAATGACATTCTGTTTTAATTAGTTGTTCGCATTTCAAAGTGAAAATAGAATGAACAAAAGACGTACACACACACACGCACGCACACATGTTGATGTTTTTATTTACACCAAAAAAAAAACGAGGAAAAAAAGAATAAATTTGCATGTAAAGAAATTTGTGTTTTTTATAAAAACAGAATTCGTGTGGCAAAATTACAGATGATGGTTTTTGTTTTTGTTTTCTATCTGGCACACCAAGAAGACAGAAAGGAAATGATAAAGATGACAACACAAAACTAGAGACTCTGCATGCTAAAAAGAAGAAGAAGAAGTGACATCAAGATTTTTATTAATTAAGCATAAATTTTCGCTATTGAATCTGCTCCAACACTAGCCATATAGGGTTTGGATAAATGAAATGCAACGTCATGTATAGACTCGTCATCTTTCTTTTGATGAGCTGTGAATTCTTGTATACAATTTTTCGTTTCGAAATTCCATAAACGTATCGAACGGTCATGACCTTAAAAAATAAAGAACAAGTTGTCTTTTTGTATATCAAATAGATAATCGTTTTTTTTGTTTCTGTCTTACTGCCAGATAGTAGACATGTTTGCTGTGGATCGATTGCTAATGTAGTAACAGTTTCTAGATGAGCTACCATTGAATGTATCATTCGTCCTGTAAAGTAGAAAAACCCATCGTTTAGACAGTGTCAAAAACTAAATAAATTATAGGGTGTTGATTACCAGAATTACTATCGAAATATCGTATTTTTTTATCATCATGTGCAGTTATGATAATTGGTTGCGATGGATGGCTTATTACTCTATTTATTCGATAATTCGGATCTGATGTTGAATTATCGTTAGCTAACTGGGTTACAACTTTTCCAGTTTCTGCGTCGAAAATCATTGTTTTTAATGAATCGTACGTGGCAACAAATTGATTTGTATCTTGCATTATCCAATCGATAGATATTGGAATGCCATCATCTATTATAATTATTTCTAGAAAACCATTGATTCATTGATGAAGATGACTCACTAGTAAATGTTGATTGTAATGATTGACTCAAATTTGGATCCCATAATCGTACAGATCCATCCGATGAACATGATAATAATTTTTGACCGGATATTGCTAATTGCCAAACAGCATCTGTATGACCCTCCAAGACTTTGCATAGAACATTTGAATCTTAAAAATAAAAGACAAAATTAAGTATTTATATAGAAATTTTTTTTAATTGTTAATTCACCGTAGGCATCATAAGGATCAACATCTGAATTCGGAATATTCCATACAGATATAATTGAATCAAGACCACCACTATAAAACTGTTCTCCGGACGGATTCATTGCCACGCATAAGACAGGACCTCTATATCAATTTAAAATAATTCAATTAGCTCACGTCATTTTTGATTTATTAAGCTTACGTATGCCGTCGAAAAGTATAGATGGGTTCGAGATCTTGTGTTGCCGATGCTGATCTAAATTCGAAAGAATAGATTTGACATTTCAGAAAAAATTTTTCTCTTACTTTCTTAGAACAGCAGCTTTTTCAAGATTCCATAATTTAAGTGTACGATCTTCAGATCCAGTTATAACAACTGATTCAACTGGATGAAATGTAACACAATGTATACCATCCAAATGACTAAATAAAATATTTTTAATTTGGTTCCAAATTATACCAAAAAAAAGAAATCAAAATACCTTCGTAAGACGTATTTAACATTCCATGTCTTTCGAAAATCAGATGAATCTGTTGCTGTTGTCTAATAGTGAAAAAGAAACGATAGAATGAATTGTCAGGAAAAGAAAAGATCAAGTCATACATCATCTTGCGGTTCATTATCATTCAAAACTGTAACACGTGCTAATTCATCAAGACCATCCATAGCATTATCGCCCATGAAATTTTTACTATTTCGAAACATCATTGTGTCAACCATGTCACGATTAACTATTAAACCGAAAAATATAAAAGTTCATCTCATATTTTTTGTTTTCTTCTAATAATTAATGAACAAACTTTGTTCATCTGTTGAAAACGTTCGCTGATCAGAAGATGTATCGTCATTTCCATTATCGAGTAAATTATTTCTAATCGATGATGAATTACTTGTATGATGTTGATGTTGTTTACCGTGACGTTCACGTTTATATTCTTCTTTCAATCGATTTAATCGAGATTGATCAACATCCCAATCAGCACTATTATTTTCTAATGAAAACAAGAAAAATATATTAGACGTGTAAAAAATTATATTATTATTTATTCACCATTGGGTTTCATTTGATTTACATTTGAAGAAGCAGCTGATTCGCCAGAAAGAAAATCGAATTCATGTAGAGCTACTTCTTCACTGTCGAGATCATTAAGTGTGTCAAGGCCTGAATTATGATTCGTTGTATTACCATTATTCGATTTAATCATGATGCGACTAGAATCAATATCATCATCACTAGGAAAAATAAAACAAAGCTTTTTCTTTTTCGTATTTCATGATTGAATAAATTTACCTTGAATCTTCATCAGGTTGATCTTCTTTAAGAAAGACAAGTGATGCGAGAACTGATTTACTTAAATCGCTCGTGGCATTTTTAACAATATTTGGAATGATTCTTGTGGTAAAGGAGAATATTTTCTAAATTAATAAATTCGTCTAGATTTTTCTTTTTACCTTTTTGATTCGTTTGACGGTTTAATGTCACCATTTAAACTGATATTGTTATTATTATTATTATTATTATTATTACTTCCGTTGAAATTCGTTTCACTTTTAATTCCAAGTAGTTTCTTAACAGCTGTCGAACGTATATCAATTATTGTATCAACATAACCAATTTCTTTCAAATATCTAACAAGAGAAAGTCATTTTGTTTTGGAACTGAATTTACTAAATAACATACTGCCGAAGTAATTGACGACCTTGTTTAAATGATACACTATTATCACCATAACCTAAATTTACACCATCTTTATTTTCATCTAAAACAAAATCAATTAAATTGAACAAAATCTCTAAAACAAAACATTTTACCATCATCATAATGTGGTGCATCATTCGATGTCGATTTATGATCTTCTACTGGGGCATTTTCACTTCCATATTTTAGTTTATTGAATTTTAATCTAAATAATTAAAATCCCATGAGACAATGTGTATATTTTTCTCTCTCATGAGGTGAATATATATATATATATATATATATATCCTTTGAGAATTATCAAACAGAAAAGTGTCGCCTTTATTCTTAATCGTTTTTCTTTTAGAATTTTTTACCTTTCTTGTTTCAACGCATATTCAAGCATTTTAATACGTCTAACAAGTGCATTCTTTAGATTTTCTTGTCCTTGTCGTTCACCTTGTAGAAAAGCAATACGTGCCTATAAAAAAAGGCAACATGAAAAATATGTGTTTCCAAATGTAGATTTTATTTTACTTGAAATTCAGCTCGTTCCGTTTCCCACTGTTGTCGTTCTATTTCGAATCTAGTCCATTCGTGTTGAAGAAAATGAAGGATACCAGGTACTGTATATAATGGACGTTGGGCATCGACATTGGCCATTTCCGATGCTGCTGCTTGAGAATCTGTCTGATAGGATATTTGCGTTTCACTACCGTCCATTCGATTTCATATCGATGTAGGAAAAAAAACGAAAAAAGGAAAAAAATAAATCTGAAATAATAAAAATGATAAGCAATATTTAGCTTTACAACAATTTATTTAACATTGAAAACTTCGATAGGTTTGAATTTCATCAACAATTTTCTGACATTCATCATCATCTAGTTTACTATCTAAAGATGGAATTAATGTTTTAGCTTCCACAGCTTGTTGTGGACAAAGATTAGCAAGTAATGCAGCTTCAAATTTATGTAAACCCGACGATGGATTTGTTGATCCCATGCCATTAGGTTGATCTTTTGGGAAAAGTAAATTTCGAACAGCACCAATGGCTTCTTTTGTTTTAAATTTACTGAATCGTTCACAATAAGCAACTGTATCGTTGAATGCTTCTGATGATGTTATTTCGTCATCGTCATCATCAAGACCATTCGCATTGGAATTTTGCTGTCGACGTTGCTCAAGCATAAGTAATACTTCTGATATCATCATTGGTTCAGCTTTATCGAATTCTTTTGGAAATTTAAGTTGTGCAGCATCTTCATCATCCTAGTTAATTAGAAGGATGACATGAAACATAGGATTTTTGTTTTCAATGAGCTAATAGACATACTTGATTTGCAAGTGACATTGTTACCTAGTAGGTTGAAATTGAAAGTAAGACTTAAATAGACAACAAGAAACAAAATAAACAATAAATGTGTAACAAGAGAAAGGAAAGGGAAATCAATTCTTGCTTAAAGCATATTGGTATTATTAGGATAGACAATGGCTGACAATCAATCAAAATGTAAATACAAAGATTTTAAATTTAATTGAAGTGTTTCAAAGAGAAAAATATTTGTTTCTAGAAAAAATAAGTTTATTATCTTTCAAATACATGTCGTGCGACATCTTTCTATTAAGAATAGTACAATACGAAATTGGTCTTGAGCGACATCTTGAGCTTGTCAGAATAATAGGATCTGTGTATGTATGATCGATATAGAACATTTTGCGTACAAAACTGAATGACATTAGGGTATGATTGAATTAGGATATATTTCGACTTCTTCTCGGTAAACTTCAATATATATATATACATAACAGAAGGGCATGCTTAATGGGGAGAAATTTCTAAATTGTTTACGTACTTATTCCCGAAAAAATAACATTTTAACCCCTCTAAATCCGAACGACCTGAGAGCATTTTTTCCTTCAATATGTCAATTGAATTTTGGCACGTACTTTCCTCAATCTTATACTTCGATTTATTCTATTGAAAATGCAAAATCTAGGCATATCATTAGTTGCTTGACACTTCAGCGCATATAAGAAGAAAAAAAACAAGAACATAATCTTATTATTATTATTATTATTATTATTATTATAATCATTAGTTTTGTTTTCATGTGATATTACTCACCAATTTTACTTGCTTGTTCAAAGAAGTAATTGAAGCGAAACATTGTTAACACATCGCTGTTCATAATCTATTTGGCGAATAGAGAATGTATTTTTGAAAGAAAAATATATTTCTAGTTTTTCTTTAATTGAAAACCTATATAAATAATTAATTTGATAGATACCAGATTAGAATATATCGATGTAAAATGGCGTAGCTAAACGATTGAACTACATTAACGTACATAGTAGTAGCTAGAAAATGTTTCGAGTGCGTTAATCTCATGTTGAAGTTATTCTAAATTACATTCAAATAGCGACGTAAATCGTATCAGATTTTGACACACTGATCCTTGGGACACAACATTCCTAATGGCAATTCCATTAATGCTGCGTAACAGATGAAAAAGAATATTCTAGTTGTAATGTTTAGGTTACAGTTTCACACTTGTATTAGTAATATTATATGTAGAACAAAACGACATAGAATAATTCGAAATAACCTCAATTAATAAAAAAACACGTTGCTACTCCTTAGCGACTTACACTGGACTTGCGTAGATGTGATTATAAATAGTTGTTCAATGATTATCGTTAGAATAGAGAACAGATATTTAATTTATTGTGTTGTTCGACACTTAAACAGTGAACGTTTACTTATCAGTATTAGTAACACAATGATATTATTATAGATAAATTTTTATTCGATGCATTTTTTTTCATTAAAATTCTAGCAATGTGAAGGTCTATGCTGTAAGAACAGATGATAGATAAGATCGATAAATTCCTTTATTTCTAATCTCTGTCACTGTTTAATCAAAGTAGAATGATTCAATTATCAAACATGCTGATTAAATTAATATGGTCTATGCAACTCATTATTCTAAATTGATAATTAAAGAGCAAGCAAAATGCTTAGTGATTAAAGATATGTTTTTCTTTTTGTTAGAAAATCCAATGGTTAATAATACGTTAGATGGCAATCTTTGTTCAGCTCACATTCTTTAAACAGTTTAATTATTTTTGTTGAAAATATATTCACTTTATTCGGTTTCTGACGCGCATGCGCTCTCTTTTGCAGAGTTAAAGAAACGAACGAAAGAAAGGAAAGAAGAAGAAAAAAACGAAAAGGAAATACAACTGAAGTAGTAGTGATGATAAACACATAATAACGAAAAAGAAGAGAGCCACAGGTGAGATAGGTCAATAGCATGGTCATGATCGTCAAAATACTCTTCATGTAATTGGCCTATTTATGAATCTTACAAACAAGAACGAACATAGATTTACACAAGAGAAACATCGAAGCGCACACACACACGTACATAAACAGAAGAAAAGAAACATGAGTTTTATAAGAAGAGAAATAAAGGAAAAGTTGACTCTGTGCATATTCTTGATTTTGTTTGATATATATATATTTTTTTTTCTCAAAGTTACAAGTCTAAGAAGAAGAAGAGGAAGAAAATAAAAGTAGAAAAATGAACATACATATTTTTACAGCACAGAAATAAATAATAATAATAAGACAAGATCTGTTGTTTTATATGATGCGTTTGCTTGCTAAAAAATTTCTACTCTGCACATATAGATACGAGAATAGTTAGACTTTGTCCGGCTACCAAAATGTCTTCTGCCAAGCAGCTAATAATATACGGGGAAAGTATTTGTACTAACCAGATCATAATTCTAGATCATCAACGGGCCTGGTTTACTCTCGAAAAGGAAACAAAAAAGAAGGCACACATACACACACGCACGCACGCACACTGTTAAAACAGAACATCGAGTGAAAATGTTGCAAGATCTATTTTATCATCGAGGATGATGATGATGCATAGTTTTATTTTGTTGTATTGGCGTTGTTGGCACTGGTGAAATTCGTTGATTTGATCCACTATTAACAATGGATGGAGAATTTGGTCGTCGTGGTGTTGGAGTTATTTTTGATGAAACATTGCTAGCTACATTTTTTATAACAACATTAGGAGATATATTTTCCATTGGTTCATCATCTTCAAGATCATCACTATTTGAACCAACATCATCGTTTTCCTACGAAAAGAAAAGTTTATTTTATATGCTTATGAATTTAAGAACTATAATGAATTATAATTACCATTTCTGGATACAATTCAACGGCTTTATCGAGTAGCGATCGAGCACTTTGAGTTCTTTCAATAAAATAACTACGAAAATTAAGAAATTTCGATTGATATGATTAGATCTAAATTTAAAAATTTTTACCCCTGTGACATATCGTTGCTAGTAACGGGTCCTTGCGATGGATAATATGGATAATTTGATGGAACATTATTGTATGATCGCTAAATGAAAATAAAGAAAGACTTAGATAAAATAAAAACAAAACCAAAAAAGATCTTCATTACTTCTAATTGTTCATGTAACCAACGAACAGCTTGTGACCAACGTTGTTTTATATCAGCATCTGTTTTTAATATATGATGAGCTTTTGGACAACTAGATTAATCATAAAACTTAAGTTATTTTTTTCTTTCAAAGATTTTAATATTTTTTACTTTGAGAATAATTGTACAAATGTTTTGATGCAATGATATGCTTTTTTCTGATAAGTTGATTTTGCTTTTGCGAACATATCGAATAAACTTTGAGGGGTGAATTCACATCCACTATTAGTAGTAGCTGTTGTTGTTGCTGTCAATGAATTATTAACATTGGACATGGGAATTCCTTTAATTACATATAATAATCGAATTTCTTGCCAAGAATCTTCAATGGTAAGTATCATATAGAGTACATCAAGATGTCCACGAAAATCATATGTATGATACATTGCAAGCTAAAACAAAAAGTCTATATAAAAAAGAAAAAAAATTTTTTTTTCTGTTTTACCAAAGTCATAATTTCATTGAGAACAACGGACGTTCTGTCAGGATTTTCCCAAACAAGAAAACGAAGTAGACGAAGCGATTCTTCGCATGAACCTGAATCTTCAATGATTTTCTTTAAAAATACATCTCGTTTAAAGATTATATCAGCCATGTGTTCTGGCATGGAACATATTGGACTATTTTCATGTGTATAATATGGATTCGGTAAGAGATCCGTCTCGGGCTAAAATGATCAAAACAAAGTAGTAAAATACCTATTTGTTTTTTAATTTGATAATGATTTACTTGACGTTGTTTGCAATAAATGGAAATATCGAAGCAACGAATCAATGTAGAAAGTATAACAAATAATTTGGCTGGTTCTCCATATCGTGGTAATGATGAACATGGTGATGACGTATTATCGTCATTCGCCAAATTAACAAATAGTGTTGGAACGTTCAGACGTATTAATTGTTCACACTGAAACACAAAATTCAATTACAATCAGTTTTACTTAACGACACCAAAAGGTAGGAAGATCATCAAATTCTTTTCTTCCTGTTTTTCAACAATCATAGAAAGTCTATGCATGAATTAGAACTAAACCAATGAGGAGACCTGTTCAGACAATTCCTGTCAGCTTTTCCTTTCTCTTTTTGTTCTAAACTTACCTCATGACGACCTAGTGATGAATAATTAACGAAGAATTGAAAATATTGTGTAAGCATTTTAACATTATCTGGCATTTCTTTTTTAAGTAAACGTAAAACATGATTAAGAATAGATTCTTCAACTGTTAAATAATTCTTAATATCCTCTAAATAAATACGAATTCGGCATTAAGCGAACGAACTATGAATAATAAGAATAATTTACCTGTTGGAATATTCGTTATTTCTTCATCTTGACGAGAATGATTGGCAAGAGCAACCAGCATTTTACCAAATGCATTTCGAATCTAATTACATCAAAATCAAAATCAATATAAAAGCAACTATGCAAGAGGAGTTTACTTCAGCTGATGTACAATCAATAAGATATTCTTGAAAACGAGTTGGATATTTAAATAAAACATCTTCAGCTAAATAATATCGAGCTTTACGTGACCATCGAATACAGTGTACGATTAATTCTGTCCAATCAATTGCCGGACCACTATACAAAAACCAAACAAGACATTCTACTATGAATAACAAAAGACGCAAATTTATCATTTAAAACAAACCGTAACGCTTTCTTTGTTCGCCATCCAACAGAGAAAAGAAATTTCGTAGCTATTTGTACACTGACTAAAGCTAATTCTTCAATAGTTTCAAGCGTCTAGTCAAAGAAAAACAAAACATGCAACTAAATTTCAACCAAAAAAAAAACAAAAGAAGAGATCTTCATACATTCGTGACCGGTGTTTTATCGCCATGCTGTTGTTGATGGAAACCAATAATAATTTGTATATTACTTTGTACTAGTCGTTTCATAAAATGAAAATATTCAGGACTGAAATGTATTCGATTGTGGAGAAATTTTATATTTTGTTTTCGAACACTACGTTGAACAGATAATGGCATACGTTGTGTTTGATCGTCTATTACAAATAAAGTTATGCAGACAACGGAACAAAAACTAAGTCAACATACAAAGCTGTAATTGTGTTAAAGCGTCTACAAGACTATTGTCTGGATTGGATTCATCATTAGAGATTTTTTCATAGAATAATATATATGCATTCCACCATCGACGTTGTCTACAAAGAAAAAAAATTGGGAAATTAGAACAGAAGAAATCAACAAGAAAATGAATAAATACCGTTTCATAACTGGCTGATCGAATGATTGTGCTGGATAATCTCCACCAAAACATTGCGATTGAAGTTCTTCGTCTTCGTCCATTTTACAATCACTTACATCTGTATCATCGAATTTATACCAATGTGGAAGATCAGGAGAATTTAATTCTTCTCTGAAAAGAGAAAATTTTCATTTTACTCGTTAGAATAGTTAAAACAAACAAATAACTTACTTATTCTGTACAAATGAATAATAATGGCCGCCATTAGCTTGACCACTGTGTACAATAATTCCCACTAGTTTATAACGAGTATCACCATTACTATTCGTAGTGGGTAATTTTGGATCATCATCGGTAGTTTCATCCATGACAGTCATACCTAAATAGAAAAATATTACATTCAGAATATCAAACTATGAGGTTAACAAAAGAAGTACCTTCAGCTTTCGCAAGACCTTGAACTGTATATGGTTCCATATTTAAGTCCCTTGGAAATTCGAAATAATCATTAAATTTAATTGGTGTTTCACGTTCCCAATCATAATCGAATCGTTTAAGTTGAATAGCAAGAATAGGCGGTAGTTTTTTAAAGCACGTTCGTTTAATTGTATCAACCTTAAGAGAGAGAGAGAGAGAGAAAATGAATTAAACTACAAAAATCTAACAATACAAATATTATACTTTTTTATTGCATTTTTCGCAAAAATAAGCATTAGGTCCATCGAGTAATTCACCAATAACATACTGTTCAAGAGATTCTTTTAAATTTTGACTATGACGAATATCAACGCTTAATAAAGTAAAATCTTCTTCACGTGAATATCTAAAAAGAATTTTATTTCGAAGTAAAATATTTATTTATTTTTCATTTCTCATATTACCTATGCGGACAATCTTTACAGATTTTTTGATCAGCAAATGTTCCACCTAATACTTTCGAACATATCTGAGGTAAATTCAATATTTTTAATGCTTCATCAACACTATCAACAACTGTATTTAGAAATTCTACGGCATCATGTTGATCACGTAAATTCACCGGTTCACCTGAAAATCTATGGAAGAAAAAAACAAAAACCGATAGGAATTAATGTTATAAATTTTTGTTTCCAAAACTTACTTAAATATTTTCCAAAATCCTCTTGGAACATAATATTGTAATTTTGATTCAAGTAAATGTCCAAATATTCTTTGTATATGACGAAATATTTGCATATTATATTCATTTCGTTCATTTGTTGTATCTTTGACTGATAATTCAATAGTATTATTTGGTTCTTGTTGTTTACTTGGCGATGTCATACCATAATTGTCTTTGTGAAATGACTTTGCTTCAGAAAAAGAATCATACTAAAGAATTCAAAAACGCTCGTAGATATAAAAAAAAGATGAAAAAAGAAAATGTTTTTCACTGTTTAACATACAGTGTCTCGACGTTGATCATCATCGTCAGTTTCTTCGTCGCCATGTCCTGGTGGAATTTTAACAGATAGAAGTGCTGAACGTAATGATCGAATCATAAATAATTGTTGAAGAACAGAATTCATATAGCATGTTGCACCACCATTTTTTAAACCGACAAAACCTCGATTTGGACGTGGTCCAACCAGTGGAGCAAAATCCCATTCATTAAGACTAGAATCGGGGACTATAAGAAAAACAAATGTAGTAAATGAATCTCGAAATATATAATCCTCATCGCATTTTACCTGTATAAAATAGATCAGTAATATATTTATCAATTAATTTTAAATTTTCAATACAATTCGTTCCTAAAACAACGAGTAAGTCGAATGCAGCTAACGTTGACATCGGTGTTTGACAAATAGCAATAGGTGGTTCTCTAAGTAAATCAAGTTCATTGTCTTCATCATTGTTGTTTGACATTTCACTACTAATAAGTGGTTGTTTTGAAAGACGTTTTCGTCGTAATAATCGAAAATTATAAAGTAATGTCGATGCCGGAAAAAGATATTGTTCAATAATTTGTTGTATAAGTAATTGATCAATACCATAGTAACATTTACGTTCACTTGTTTGAAACTGTAATAATTCTTTTGCAATATTTAAATGTCCGCGAAGTAAATGATCGTCAACAGATAATGTTATTTGTTTTAAATATGAAATTTCATCATTTAGTTGTTGAGATATGTTGGGTGGCGATATATTACGTGAATAAGCATATGATAATAAACGACATAATAGAACAAAAAAATCCGATGATTGTAATGAATAATTTTTGAAATTATCTGAAGATTTATTTAATAATTGAAATTGTTTTTGAAGAAAAAATTGTATTAAATTTTCACATTGACCTTGTGAACAACGGGATGTTAATAAAAATATTTGTTCCGATGCCGTATGACGAATTATTTGATATTGACAATAGAGAATTAAATCAATAAAAAAGTATTCAAAGAAGTTTTCTTTTAATAAATTCTCGACACTGGATGGAACAAGAGCTAAAGATATTGATAATAATTCTAATCCTTCACGGCAAGCTAATTGACTTTCATCATTTTCTTCATTGTCTTCATTTACAGCAGAATTTTCATTTGGATGGAACTGCAAAAGAAAAAGAATATTCGATGTTAAAGAAAAGTAACTTCCTCGACGAGTAAAAACAGATTGATGATTTCTAAACTCATATCAGAAATGTACTGTTACTCGTCGTTCTATCCACCCAATGCCTTATTCATAATGTCTCTACGATAAAAAACAAAAAACTTACATTTTCTTGTTTAAATTTTTGATGTATAACAATAAAATCATTTTTTAAATTAATATCTAAAGAATTTTGTTTTGAAGGTGATGCTAAACACCAAATAAGTCGTATTAATTCTCGAATATGATTATATTGTAATAGAGAATTTTTTAGTATTGGATAATCCGTTCGATGTGCAATTAATGTAGCTGCGATCTTTTGTTCAACTGACATCGATACATGCTGTTGCTCGCCAACAACATTCATTATTGGCATTGGTATTGTTGGTGTTATACTTAGAATTTGTTCTAATGATTCATTGAATGGTGATGGACTATTCGAATTTGTTAATCGTAATTGATAAATAGCAAGAACAATTAAGAGACGTTTAAGAAGGTAAAGTACAATAAAATAAATTGACTTTCGTGTTGATATGTCACATTGATCCGTACAATGTTTTTCACTTAGAATATTCAACAAACATGATAAACCACCAGCATTTAAAAATCGTACATGTAAACCTTCGACGATATTATTAGTTTGTAAACAAACTTGATGAATTTGTGCAGGTAAAAAATTAATTAATGTAGCTTTCAGATTATAGAACATTTGTGATGGTGAAACATGAAAATAAAATTTATTTAAACGATTAAAACATTCCTCTGCACTTGGTTGTTCATTGTTTGCTGTTAATAATGTAAAACAACTATTAAGTGTTTTTGTTGAATATGAATCAATTGGGATTAAATCAAGAATTTGACGAGCTGTATCGCGAAGACGTGTATTCCCTTCTTTACAAGCTAAATCAGCAATGTCGATAAGAAATTGATAATGTTCATGTGTTTGAGAAAATATCTGTATGAAAAAAAAGAAGAAGATGTTGAACGTCAAGAATTTAAAGAGACATTTATCTTACCACAGATGGTAAAGAGGTTTCTGCACTCGTATCGCTGCAGTCTAGACTTCGATTATGGTGAGCTGTTGTTAAATTATTATTATTATTATTATTCATTTCTGATTCGGATGAACTACTTCCACCACTGTCACCACCATGAGTTTGATGTTGAACCCATCGTGCTGTCACAGGCTAAATTAAAAAAACAATATAGTTTTGCTTTTATAAATTCTTATACAAAAATTAACGCACGATTCTATCTCGATCATCGGTTTGTCCAAGTGTTTTATTATCGTCAGTTGTATAAATTATTTCATTATTACGATATAATTCAATAACACCATAAGAAGATTTGTATCTAAACCAAATCGTTTTTAAGAGCACATCGAAATCGGAAAATTCTTACCGATTATGAATAAATCTTCGAATATGTCCCCATGTATCATTTGAATGAAATCCATGTTCAAAATCATCTGTTCGATTTTGACCTGTATTTACACGTATTGTTAATATCATAGATCGACCTCGAAATGCTCTGGGAAAAAAAAAGAATTTTCATTTTTTTTTCATTTAATTAAAAATTCTCCCGATTACCTTGACATGGGCAAAATCGATCGTTCTTTATGATAGGAATTATCACATTCAGCTAAATACTCTCGAAGAACAATTAATATCCGTATTAAAGAATTTAATTTATGATGATATGCTTGTTTAGTATCTTGATGTGTATACATTAATTTAACACTGTCATACACTGGACGTAAACGATCAAAACAATCACTGATAAATGATTCATGTATGCGTTTAACATCAGTTTTTAACTGTGGACTAATATTCGTATAGATTTCTCGCATAAGTTGTATACCACGGTCAGCAACTTCATCGGAACCATTTAATATTAATTTCCATAAATATTCAATACCAACAAGGTCTTCATCGTTCATTAAACGTATTGAACGACGTTTTTGTTGCAACTTGTTTAGTTGAGCGTTAACAGATTTAAAAAACCGATCGAAACAACTAGAAAATTTGAATATTTCATGAAAATAAAATTGTCTATCTTAGAGTATTTTCTAGTGAGTAACTTTTTAACAGATATTCTTTGTTCGAGATTTCAATCTTAACTATTGTCGAGAAAAATATTTCTTATGGGATTTTTGAAAGTTAAAATATATGACAGTATATTTAAAACAGAAGTCTTAGTAATGAATCGTTTCTCTTTGAGTTCTTATTAGCACTTCAAACGAGAATCTAGTGCATGGTAATCAAAGAGGAAAAGTGGGTCTTCACTACTTCGAATCACAATAGTTCACCTATGTAGACTTGTATGTCATCCGTACATCAATGTACTGAAGTCAAGCTTTTCCTCTTTGGATCTGTTGATTCAACAACTTACTTCATTCCAAGATCTGTTAGAAGATGAGCTTCAAGTTTCATCAAATGATTTTGAAAAAACTCTTTTGCTGCTTTCGGTTCAAAATCATCTTCATCAATAATCTAAATGGAATATTCGTTTTAGAATTTAAGTAAAACGTTTTTTTATGTCATGTTTACTTCAGCAAACCAACGAAAACATTGTTCACGATCATTTGGAAAAACAGCTTCTTCCGCTAGACATATCCATATTGTTTTTGAATGTTCAGCGGATAGATACAGCCGTCCCTCTTTCAATATAAATCTGTAACAAGGGAGAAAAAAAAATATTAAGTCTCATTAATTTACTTTAAAAACAAAAGTTTACTTGAGAAAATTTAATCGTTCGTGAATTTGTTGATTGTGATTAAATCGACCATCGGCATAGTAATCTTCCGGTGAGGTGTTTGCTTTAGCTTCTAAAAAAATCAAATAACAATTTTTCATATTACTGATCACTTCTTCCATGGTTTAGGTAATTATACAATGGTTGAGAAAGTGGTTTTTCTTTGAAAAATGAGCTATAAGAATGTTTTTCACAGATTCAATACATGAACAATCAGAAGGAAAATATTTTACAAATGGTGAAGTTTTCGATACTTTTGATAGGTATAATGACTAACACAAATGAATACGAAAAGTTAATAAAAAAAAGGGACCTATTATCATACTAGAGATACAGGTCACGAATCGGAATATATCACTCTACTGAATTCATCCGTTGGCAATATTACATCGTGCAAAGTAAAGCGATCTTACCTTCTTTATGCTTTCTAGCATTTTCCATGTAGTGACAAAGATTTTCTGTAACAACACGTGTTAATTCATATTTCTTTTCTAATATATCAATAACACCCGTACGATTCTGTGGACCGGGCATGCGTGGAATGTTTTGTGCAAAAACACCTTCATGGAATTGCATACATATTTCTTTTAATTGTTTTAATGAAATAATAACATGACCACGATGATGTTTAACTTCATCCATAAATTTATCAAGCCATAATAATTTTGTTTTTTCTTTTTCTTGTAAACAGCTATAATCAAGAATTTTCAAATGTGCTGATAATGCTTGATCAATGATTTCATTGGGTAAATGNTGATCATGTGCGATATTCCACAATAGTTCAAGAACTTTATTAGCCATTAAACCTTCTTTATCATCTTCGGCTAATCGACGAATTAGTTCAAGTAGCTTTTCTTGCTGTTTTTTACTTGCTTTTGTCCAACTTTCCTATAAAGAAACAAAGCTCACAATAAATAAATAAAAAGAAACTTCTAGTTATTTTATCTCCATACTCGAAAACAATCAAATAAATGTTCAAGTTGTTCCGGAGAAAAATCCCACGCTAATTTTGCAAGTAAATCATGAACATTTTTCTCGATAGCTTCATGTTTTCCATAGGATGAATTCCATATTTTATCTAAATCTGTTCGACTTAATGCTTGTTCTTTGATAATAAAACGAAGAATTTTTTCTAATTTTTCAACATATTGTGGTTGATGTAAACAATCACGTAAAACAATATCAAGTACTTGATTCTCTTGTATCCATTGCTAGAGAGAGAGAGAGAAAATGGAAATCAAACATATTCTTAAGTTTGACTTTTCTTACAATTAATCGTTCAGCTGTTAAACTTTCAGGTTCGTCAGATCGATTTATAGGTGAACGTTGGATTGTATTAAGACTCATAATCAATTTATTGACTTCATTGAGAGCATTCATTTTACCACTGAATGAATTGGTTTGGAGAATTCTAGAATAAATAATTTTATATTTTCAACAGAATTTGTTTCCAATAGAACCACGGATTTACCTTAGAATCATTTTAAGTCTGAGTGCATCTAAATTTCGACATTCTTTTTCATTATCTGGTATACGTGCAGCTAAATAACGTAACCATCTAATAACTGTTGATAATGTATCACTTTTTGGTTCAGTTTTTGTTTCCACTTTCAAATCACTTTCTGTTAATTGATCAAGAAACTGTGGAACAAATTCCTAGAAAAGAGAATTTTATTTTTCAAACAAGTTTTCATATCAATAAATACTCACAATAATTTGTGCAAAATACTTTTTCACCATTGCTTGTGTTAAATATTCATAGCAGAGACCCCAAGGTTTAAGTAATGCAACAACAACCGATATTGTTAATTTTGTATCCGATGATAGAAATCGAGTCAAAATTTTATCAAATCCACCTAAATCACCGAATCGATTTATAAAATCAATTAACCAACCCTATCAAATAATAAAAATGTTTTGATTTTTCCAAATTACAAGTTTTCTCACTCGTTGTGGTAAACGATATTCATTTGATGATGTAAATACTTCCTTATCAGCTTCTAATTGGAAATCACTTAAACGACTATGATTTGATTGATGATATCTATAAATAGAAAATAAAGTTACGACAATTAATTCAATTTAAAATACAAGAATTTTACCGGCAAGAAGGATTCATGACTAGACCAAGAATTTCAAGTAATGGTAAACAATCATCTTCTATTTTCAATACACATAATTCAAGAAAAATCATACAATTTTGATAAATATATTTCTAAAAAAAATCAATGCTTAGTTTTTATTTTGAAACTGTAGTTTTGTTTCTACATACAAATATTTCATGTTTCCAAGTTTGTACAGCTTCATCACATAGAACTTTAGTAAAAGAATTTACAAGACTATCTCGAATAAATCGCTGACATAAATCACTTTTTGTATCTAATTCTAAAAAAAAACGTAACGTATAGTTAATTATTTTCATTTCACAGCTATATTTACTGTGCGTAGCAAGTCGAACAGCAGCTCGTAAACATTTAATTAATTCACCATCAGGTAACACTGGTACAACCCATCTTGTTTGATTTAATTGTTCTTCAAGTTTAATCAAATCAGTTAATGGAAATTTTATTTGACCATTTTCATCATAAATACTATTATCATCCATGGGTATTGATGATTGTTCGTCATCAACAGCATCTTCAGATATTGGTTCATTCTCTTGAATGGTTGAAGTAATATAATCAGGTGGTAACTGCTGCTGCTGCTGTTGTTGTTGTTGTTGTAATTCATTAGTATCCGATGATTCTGCTGATTGTTGACCATTATTATCATCAAGTAAAGGTGATTGAATAGAATTATCTTTAGATGTCATTGGATATTAAACAAATAAAAATTTGTTTATAAATTTTTTTAAAAGTCGGGGCGATGGACAATGCGCCCGAAATAAAAATGGAGTAAGGGGAAAATCTAGAAATGAAATTGAACAAAAAACACGTGAACCATTTAAATAGAGAAGCAAACAAAGAACAACAGGCTCAAGTATATTGAAAAAAGAGAATCTCAATAAAAAAAAAATAAATAATTGCTAGAAGAAATTGAAGTACGCGTTTGTTTTTTCTTCGTTATAAAGATTAGCAACGATTGTTATGCTTTTTATAGTGTATGGAAAAATATTTTTTCGACAAAAATTTTCTGAGAAAAAAAAATAAACAATATAAAATAAATCACCTTACTCATTTATAAACATCGTCGAAATAGAGATAGAAAGAACATCCAGCCAGCCATTCAACCCAGACGGAAGTCTCACTATAATGATTCATCGACGGCGACAAGAACGATAGATGATGAATGTTTTTTATTGTTTACCATCAACTGGCGACATTCTAGTTTTCCATAGAAAAACTAAGATGGCGTCACAAGAGTGTTAACATATATTCATTGTGCATAAGAAGCTCATATTAACAATTGAATGATAATCATAATATTTAACTAGATAGAAGGATTACTATGCATTTCTCTTTTGATGTCAGAATTGATAACTATAATTTTCAGTATTTATATCCTATTGAAATTAAAAAGGATTCAAGTTCTTACCACTTATTTTTTGTAGAATAATAAAATCGATTTCCAACGAGTACTTTTTACTTGTACGGAGATTATCAGAAATATAATGTTGAGAAACTTGTATTGTTAAAAATGAAAACTACAGTTTACATCCATGCTTCTATTTGAATAGATTTTTCATTCATTAGATGATTAGGTAAGAATCATCAATATACTTCGTTGTTAATATCATTCAAGTAGACGTAAAACGGTTATTTTAACATTCTCCTTTGAAGAAAATCTTTTACTTGCTACACAAAGCGTCTCATAATCCCTAAAATAGTCTTAGTGTATATCTTAGTAAATACACATAGAAAATATGTTCGTATTACATTTATATTTCCTTTTCCTAATTTAAACGTAAAAGTATCCCTAGTGAAAGTACTCGTCCAGCGAGTACGACTTTGCAGCATGAGTACTCAGATTACTCGCGTGAGTACTCGATGCATTTTGTGCTTAACTATGCTTTTCGTGTACTATGACGAGTACTCCAATGAGCTTTCTTTCTAAGAATTACTCGTATACGAAAATACGAGTACTCGAGGTAGTACTCATCGTCATTTTTCAGAAGACACTTAACAAAACATCTATGAGCTAGGATGCATGAAAATAAAGTAATATTGTATAATTAAGAACAACTATATAATGAATCGAAAATTAAGGAAGAACTTTAAAAATAAATTGTCAATTTTATTCTCTATATTTTGTGATGAGTCACTCATGTGGCTTAATCAATTGGCTATTTAAAGAATAGAAGAAAATAAATTCATTTCATTTCTCGAGTAAGACAAAGTATTTATTTGAGAATGTAAAATTATTTGTTAAACTTAATGTCTTAAATCAAAGATGCAATATCGTTTTAGATAAATTTAAATTACTTTCTGATAATTAATGAAAAGCAAGATGCATCAGAAAACGTTTCCAAAAACATGAAATTTTATATTGTGAAGAAGCATTTATCATACAAAAGACAGTTGATACATTTTCTGTTTGTTACTTAAGGGTTTTTGTTTTCGATTAAAAAAAAGTTTATATTTTTTGTAACGATCTTAAGTGAATTTGTATTGTTCTCGCGTGTATTAATTTCATTCATAATTTATTTCTCATTAGTGTTTGTGTTCGCGTTTTCATATGTTTGTGGTGTTCTTACTACAAGTTTTTATTCACTTTTTCGTACATTCTGTGGATAAATGTTCTATCTGTATATCATAATTTTAAAAAATTAAGACGGTGAAACACTTCGCTTCTTAGATTCTTATCGTGTAAGTCACCGTTCTATCATTAGTTCTTGAAATAATAAATTAAACATTGTACAAGGATACTGAACAGAATATAGGTCCGAGTATTTTACGAAAAGCCCACCAGAGTACTCACAGAATGTATGATGAGTACTCAAGAAACATTCAATTTTATAAGACGAGTACTCAATAGTCGTACTCAGATACTCAGATCCTAGCACAAGTACTACTAATGAGTACTCAAAGCC
>OENM01000535.1:0-15446 GCA_900239745.1 Rotaria magnacalcarata
CACCACGAAGCCACGAACCGCCATGTACGGGATCATTGAAATGACCGATATTAATGAGCCACACAGCTACACAAATCACTGAGATGACCTTTAAAATCAAATAATTATTATCATTGAATGAAAACTATCAAAATGTACTTTGGACAATTGCTCGCTGAATTCATCAAGTTTTTGTTGCAATGGTGTTTTTTCTTCTTCAGTTTCGGTCATGACGGTTCGAATTTTTCCTAAACAACATATGTTCGCATATATCATTTACATAGTATTGTTTTAGAGAAGAGTAGAGTTTCATTTTATGTCTAGATTTGGTGATCTGATGCTACTAAATAGTATTCTACCCGTAATTCACATATAGTTGAAATGGATACTTCCGTGAAACGAGCCGAGAACATTGAAAACTTCTCTATCGTCGATAGGATTTATTTCTTACCAATTTCACTGCTTAAACCTGTTCCAATGACAATACCCCGACATTTACCACTTGCAATATTTGTTCCCTAGAAAGGATTTCAAACGTAAATGCATCCATTTAGTTTCAAGTTTATTTTGCTTACAGAAAAAAGTATATTCTTTTTATCTTGATTGACTGCACGTGTATCAGATACTGGATCTGTGTGTTTAATAACAGAAACACATTCACCAGTTAATAAAGATTGGTCAACGCGAATTGTTGCCGAATAGATAGTTGTTATACGAATATCAGCTGGAACTTTATCTCCAACAGCTATTTCAACAATATCTCCAGGTACAAGTTCACGAGCTTTAATTCGTTGAATTTGCCCTGGTCGATTTTGTCGAACAACTTTAGCAATTTCTGGTTCATATTCTTTCAGTGCTTCAATAGCACTTTCTGCATTACGTTCCTAATTCATTCGAAAGAATTTTTAGAATAAGAGAGTAGTGAACTAAATCAGACTCACCTGCCATACACCGACAGTTGCGTTTGCAATAAGAATAAGAAGAATAACAAGTGGTTCGACAAAAGCGGCTACAGCACTATGGTCTTCTTTATGTTCTTCGAATAAAGCTAAGACCTATTGCGAAAGCAAAATGAACAATTGTAATCTTAGTATTGAGTAAAATAAGACACGTACGAAAGATATACAAGCAGCAGCAAGTAATATTTTGACTAGCAGATCATTGAATTGTTCTAAGATAAGTTTCCAAAGTGGTTTACCCTCTTCGGCAGGCAATTCTAGAACGAAGAAAAAATCGAATCAAATGCGTCATAAATAGATTTAAATTACCATTAGGGCCATATTTTTCAAAATCTTGTCTTATGCGTTCTTCGGAAAGACCTATGTCTTCTTGAACATTATAATATTTAGCGACGTCTTCCTTAGTTCTAGTCCACGGATGATCGAGAAGCGACTTAGTAGTTGATGACTCTCCAGTCATATTTATTTGATGCATGAAAAATCTAGATGAAGAATAAAATCTTAGTAATAACATAAATTTATCAGTCACTTTTATTTCATGTAACATTTAACATCAACGCATAAGCATTCACGTGGAGACACGCGTCCTGTCATCATACCGGGAGTGAGTAGTTTCAAAAAAATGATAAGTATGTCATTCTTTCCAATCAGTTTTCAACAAAAGTCTACCGAAGATATAATAATCATAAATTTATTTTCAAGTATAAACGATCAAATAAAATATAGTTTGTCAAATGTGAATTTCGATTTTGTCATATCGTCTATAGAGGGCGCTAGAAAACAGTTTTGACAATGATTATGTTCAATATATCGTTAATTAATTCTTAATTTTTGTTAAAATAATTCACTTACCTATTCATTAGAGTAAGTTACCCTAATAACAACACTAAAAAAATGACATGATTTGATTGATTCGGTGTACATCTATTTTACATCCGATTGAAATTATTCTTACATGCGCATAATCCTTGGAGTGTCCTCTTTCGAATGGTGAAACAACCACCTTTAACTGAGCTGTAGTGTCCGAGAAATCAGCGGTCTACGAAGAGGACCAGCATCTGTTGTTGTTAGGGTTCGTTTCTCTAATAACAACATTCAGCTATGTTTTGAGTATAATAACGACGCATCATTGTGAAAATAATATCAAAGAATTTATTCATAAATAGCATATCTATTTATAATCATCGTATAGGAATGATTACAAACTCAATTCGTTGAGTGTTGTTATTAGAGAAACGAACCCTAACAACAACAGATGCAGGTCCTTTTCGTAGACCGCTGATTACTCAGACACTACAGTTCAGTTAAAGGTGGTTGTTTCACCATTCGAAAGAGGACACTCCAAGGATTATGCGCATGTAAGAATAATTTCAATCGGATGTAAAATAGATGTACACCGAATCAATCAAATCATGTCATTTTTTTAGTGTTGTTTCTAGGGTAACTTACTCTAGTGATCACAATACAAATTTCTGTGTGAATCACGAAACGTGTCCTAACCATAAATTCTCATATCTTGTCAAATAAAAGTTTATTTTTATTAGTTCGTTTTGTCTATTTCATAAAAGTACACCACACTTAGCATATAAAAAAAAGAGTGAAAACATTTCAAGATTGGTTTTATCGCCTTGTTATAAAAATAACCTCATCACACGAATAAATCTGACTAGATTTTTAAAATGTACATTTACACGATCAATGTGCACCAAATGAATCAATGTTGCAAACATCGATTCTCGATAGACCACTAAAAACAAAAGACATCATCAACATATTTAACATATAATTAAAGCATACTTATTATTTTTCGATACACGATAACATTTTTCTGCATATGCAGATTTACCAAGTGAATCAACAAAATCTTCATCGTGTGTTATAATAACCAATTGGAAGTTTTTTAGACTTGCACGATTTTTGACAAGTCTAAAAAATGAACAATTTTATTTGAAGAAAAAGCAAACCACCTAATGAAATTCTCTTGCTTATCCACATAAAAACTATTCTTGGGAAATAAATTCGAGATTTCTAAAAATATATCTAGTGGAGTATGACGAAAATCTCGATTAGAGAACACATCATTATGAGACCGAAGCCGGTAAATTCGATAAATACAAGCTTATTTTTTGATCTTTTTCTTTTGTCCGTAAGATAAAATAGACACTTACTCAATCAATGCTTGCGCTAACCCATCGATATTTTCAAAATCGAGATTAGTCGTTGGTTCATCTAGAGCTAGAATACCACAGTTGAGACAAAATGCTTCAGCTAATGCAAGTCGAATAATAAGTGAAGCAAGAACTTTTTGACCAGCACTACAACGATTTCGCATGTCCATAACTGAGCCAGCTTTAAGCATAACAACACGATAGTTATATGTTCGACGAGCTTTCGATGCGTTTTCTTCATCTGCATCCGAACGAATTTCAATCGCATCAATATCAGAACCACGGTATGTTGTGCGCCAAAGATCACGAATAATTTTATTTAATTGTTTCATTTTTTGCGTATGATAAGTCATCATTGTTTGATCTAAAACTTTATAGAAACGTTCGAGATCTTGCGATGCTATTTCTTCGATTGTTTGTTGAACGAAATGTTTAAGATAACGTTCGTTTGCATTTTTTAAATGTTCTTGTTCAAGTTCTTGTCCTAATTCAATTAATTGTTGTTCTAATGTTGCAAGTCGTGCTGATGCTGTATGTTTCTCTTTAAATAATGTATCTTGCGTTGAACGTAATTGTTTTTCTTCTCGTATTAGCGAATCTAATCTATTGTATGTAGACGAGAAAAGAAAAGAAATAAACATGTTCTAAAACAAGCAAAATTTTATTTACTTAAGCCCATGAGTTTTTTCTTCAAGTTCAGTAAGATCTTTTTGTTTCTGTTTAAGTTCTATTTGACTTGAAAGTAACTGTCGATTATCGTTTAGTTGTCGATAGCGGTTATCTGATCGAGCTAGATCATCTTTATATTGAGCAATCGTTGTTATACATGATGATAGTTGTGATTGTAGTTGTATTTCTTCAATATTGATTTGATCAAATGACGAACGAAGTTCGTCTAACAATTTAGATGTACGATCTTCGAAGCTAAACGTTAAATTATGAATTGTGTTGAATAGATTTCTTATGAAGATATTCTTTTTACTATTCTCTTTTCATTTTCCTAACATAAGCGAATGGAGAACTACAGGTCTAGACTGATATTAGCTATGCAGAAGTCCGAACTGGCATCGACTATGACTCTGATTAGTAAACTTATCATTCAAATTGAAATATCGTTTTTCTTCGGTAGCACATACTTATTAATTGTTGTTGTTAATATTTTTAATTCATTATTTTTTTGCTCCAAAACATTGGCCTATGAAATCAAAATAAATTTTGAAATAGCGATAAAAATGATTTAAAAAATACAAACCGATTCAGTAAGTGCCGATAAGGTTTTTTCTTTCTCTGCCAACAATCGAATTTTTTCTTTTGTTTTCGTTTGAATATCAACCTAAACATAATATTTTATTCTAATGATAATAAATTTATCTTTAATTGAAATCTTACATTAATTGGTTCTAATGATATTTTATCTGTTTCGATTTCTTCTTTAAGTGTTTGAATAGTATTGGTTAATTTCTGTAATTGTTCATCAAGTCGTTCTTTCTTTTGTATATCAGAACTTAATTTTAATTTTTCATTTTTAAGTTCAGTTAATGATTCACGTAGTTCTTGTATTATATCCTGTTGCGAACGAAGTTCTTTATGTTTACGTTGTAATTCTTTATCGAGTTGATCGAATTGATTTTGTGCATCATTTTTCACTTGTTTTACCTCGTCGAGTGAACGTGGCGTCGGTTTTTGTCCTTTACCTAGAAAAATATTTTTTTCTCGCTCGAAACTGATATAGGACTAGCAAAAAAATGATTTCCAAGAATCTATCGTTTGATCGATTACTAACGAGAGGGCTTATCCAGGTGTTAGATGGGAGACTAAGAAAAGTTTTCGCAGACTCGTGCTTATGGCGTACTGAAAAAAGAGTCGAGCGTTCGAAATAATATCAAATTTTTTTACTCTGGTTCATTTAAATCCTAAATTTATTACCGAGTTTTTGTTGACAAATAGTAATTTTTGTTTCGAAATCTTTTCTTTCGACAACATATTTATTAAGCATAATAATATCTGTTTTGACTTGTTCACATTGTTCTAATGGTGAAGTAATTTGATCATTTAATTCTTTTTCGAGATCGGTTTGCTTATTTTTTAATTCCACAATTTCTTTGTCGAGCTGTTTCATTTGATTTTTCAATGTTGGAATATCTGTTTCTTCAAGATCTTGTAGTTGACTGTTAACCGATTTAAGATTTAGACATTTTTCGAACTTTTCTTGCAATAATCCTAAATCGCGATCAATTTTACTTCGATATTCAGGTCCTTTGATTTGTAATTCCATGTCACGCATTAATTGTTCACCTTCGGATTGCTTGTCAAATTTTCGATAGCACAATGGACAACATCTACGATGACAGAAGAAAAAAACAAGCTGCTAGGAAAATGTTTTATTGAAC
This sequence comes from Rotaria magnacalcarata, assembly GCA_900239745.1. Classification (NCBI taxonomy): domain Eukaryota; kingdom Metazoa; phylum Rotifera; class Eurotatoria; order Philodinida; family Philodinidae; genus Rotaria; species Rotaria magnacalcarata. The sequence goes on from OENM01000535.1 coordinate 5,497, forward strand.
TAACGGATCTGCTTTTAATGTTGATCGAACTTGATTAATAAATTTTTGATAAGTTCTTTCCATACCAACAAGACTGCCCTTTTCATCTTGTTTTTGTTTAACATCATTGGATAGTTTTTCTAAATATTTCTCATAGTTTTGTCCATTGAGTTGTTCTTGCAAACGATCAGTATATTCATTTCGTAGTGAATCTTTTCGTTTTAATTCATCCGCTAATAGACGACGTTTTTCTTCTTTGCCAGATAATTCTCGACGTATGTCTTGAATTTGTCGTTCTAATGTAATACGACTTTGTTGTAGTTTACGATGTTCTCGTTCAAATTGAACATAAATATTTGAATCTTGTTCAGGTATTGAACCTTGAAAGAGGTTTGTTAGAATTTCATGATGTCGAACTTTACTAAAAAAAATAGAATACGAATTTAGAATAGCTGATAGACATGAATCGAAGTTTATTTCAGATCTTCAAATTCTATATCAAATTAGAAATGAAAAATTAATTTTGACTACTTATGCTATACCCATACTCTATCCTACGAGGTTCTAGTACGAGAAAAATCGTGTTTTCTCACGGCTTCTCATATCATCCTAGGACATTTACTCGAATTTCAAAATTAAAGCAAGAAAAATAATTACATTTTTCTAATTTGCTCATCACGTTCAGTTTTTTCCTTTTTGAACATTTCATATTCAGTATTAATTTTTGCATTGGCATGTAAATTATCAATTTCATTGTTTAAATCTTTAAGTTCAAACTGAAGTTGAGTACGTTTTTGTTCGTCACTACTAATATCAACTTTTAATTGATCAATATTGGTTCCATTTGATAATTTCTGCTGATATTCATCTTCTTTACGTTCGATCCGTTTATTAAGTTCATTAAGTTTATTTAAATGTCGTTCAATTTGTTTCTGCTGCTGTTTTATATCTTGAATTTCTTTGAGAGTTTTTTCGACTTGTGAGCTTTTTAATTTAATTGTTGACTCGATTTTAATACGTTGTTCTTGACATTTATCTACATCTTGTTGAATAGTTTTTTCCTTTTGTTGATAAAATAAACGTTTTTCCATAAGGTCTTTTTGTCCACTTTGAATTTGTCTATCTAAATGACTGCTTATATTTGCTTTATCAATTGTTTGCGATGAACTTTGAACGTATTCATCGATGAATTGTTGGCGACGTATTAAATTTGTTTTATATTGTTTTTCTTCAAATTCATAACCACCTAAACGAGTCGTATCGGATGTACGTTTTTCATTTAGTTTTTTTATTTGACGTTCCATTGTCGATTTTTTCGCATCTAACTATAAATAATAAACAACAACAACAAGATTGTAAGGATTGATATAAATATCTTAAAGCTAGTATTCACAAGAACATTATGAAGATTTATTCTTGGGAGAGCCGCTCAACTGCCGATGTCATGTTTGTGACTATGATCGAATCTATGTTATGAGGAACAGTATTACTTACATCTTGAGTTTCACGTTTCTTTTTATCTTGATCACGTTGAAAATTGGTTATTAATAATTTAAGTTCATCTTCGGAACCTTCAAATGGTTCTTCAATAGTTGCAGTGAGATCACGAATCTTCTTTTTTAATGCTTCACATTCATTCGTGAGACGATCTAATAAATAACAATGATAAATAGTAGACAAGAGATTACGTTATTTGAGAAAACATACCCATGCGTCGTTGAAAATCAACCATTTTTGAACTTTCTTTGGCAATAAATTCCAAGCGAGACTTTAAAAAAATATTAAAAAAATTTTTCGCAAAACTCAACTCAAGAAACCAATCAGTTCTAGTAAGAACTATCTTAAGAAAAGATTTTGTACTCTATAAATATGATGCTGATTAAAATTATTTTTCAGCTCCTGATCATATTTAAACACAACCGCTGTTTTTTCGGTTCTTCAGATATCGTGCTGATGTATCCCAACTAGAAAAAGATTCTGAAACTTTTCATGCAAACTAGACTTGGGCAGATCATTTTTTCTTGGCAAATAAAGTTCCGCCAATAATCTCTCTCATTCTTCCAGTAAAACTCACATCAATAGGTTCAAGTTTTATTTGAATACTGTCGACATTATTTTTTGATGCTTGCCGACGATCATCAATATCTGAATATTGCCTTTTTTTCTATAAAAATTAAATGAACAGTTTTTAAAATTTTGTTATTACTACAACAGGGAAAAAATTTGACATACTTGAACTAACATGTCACGATAGGTTTTCAAATGTCCGATTTCGGCTCGACTAATTTTCACTGTTTGTAACTAAAAAAATACTTCATTTTTTCTTTCAACATAAATCTCATAAAAACAATAAACTTTTTCAGTTCGAATTTTTCGAATTAATTCCAGTGCTTTCATATATTTCGTTGCTGCAAATATATCATCGAATTTTGTTTTCAATTGTCTTCCTTCACTTAATGGCCTTAAATCACAAAGAATTAAAATCGTATAAAACTCTTCCTAACGACTAACCAATTCGATTCTTCTTGATGACAAAAGATAACGTTTTCAAGAATAGCGGTCGATACACCGAATGCTGTAACCATTTCTCGATCGAGTTCAATACACTTCGATGTTATTTGTATTGGTTCACCATTAACACCCTCACGAATAATAATACCTTCAAGCGTTCGTAAACTAATACTGCTTTTCTACGAAAGAAGATAATTTATTTTATTTTAAAATCAATTATGTTTTTTTTTGTGCAGTCGGTTACTTTTTGTGTAGCAACAAGCGTGCGTTGAACTTGAACATTATGTCCTGTAACATCTTGAAATAGAAGTCGAATTTGGCCACGTACTTCCGTATCGTGTGCTACTTTTGGATCATGAACAAATGCTCCACCTGTTTTAGCACCAGGTGGCATTATGCCAGTTGACATGTATTTTAAACATTCAATTATGGTCGTTTTACCCGATCCATTTGGACCAACAATAACCGTCAATGGAGAGAAGAATGTTATGACTTGTGTATCTTGATCTCGATTTCCAAAGCTCCGAATGCCTTGAATTGACATTTTATGTAGACGAGACATAATCTTATTCGCTCTTCTCAACAGACAGTCAGTAGGGGGAAAATGTGAAATTTTCAGAACTTTTTTAAAACTAAATGTAATTGCATAACTGATCCAATGAAAAATGATTTACTATGAAATCGGTTTTTTCGAAGACATAGAAGTCATTGTGTAACATAAATTATTCAAATTTATAATTTATAATCTATTTTAAATTATTAAAACCGAAGATATCAATGAGGTCGCTAATTAATACGATTTTCATTGGACCAATCAGAAATAAAAGATAACACCGATTTCAGTCGATATAAAGAACATAATGAGATAATTCTTCTTGTTTCATATCGATTGACTAGTGATTGAACAACATTAGGTTTGTACATAGTTCAATGATATGTTTTTCAGTTTGTTTCAAAAGATAGAATCTCGGTCACATGCAATTGAGATAGTGTCTTTTGCGTCCAGTGCATTGATCGATCCAATATACATTAGAAGAAAAGCGCCCAGGTCGAGCTTTACGGAGTCCGTATACGACCGTGCTTATTCGACCTGGGCGTTTACAAAATTTTGTTCGGATTTCATTGCTGATATTGAGTTTGAGTGTAGAAACAACTTCTGATTGTAAAGGAAGCGTTGCCATTGATTAGCGGAGGAATCAGTAATATGTTTTGAGAAGATTTTCAACAGAAATTTTATGAAAAAACTCTGGTGTCACTACAGTAAAAATAAATGCGTCCAGCCGTCGGCATATCTATTTAATACTTTAGGATGTCATGTAAGACAAAGCAACACTTTTCTTTTCTTTCTAGATTAGTGTTATAGCACAACGCCTCATTATGAATAGACTGCTATCAATTATCGCAGATACAGTATACGATTCTAAACGAAAGGAATTTCTTGGTAGAGATTCAACTCGATGGGGTAAATTAAAATCGAAGAACCAATACTAATCTGTATATGTACATATTGTTTTTTTTCTCTAATAGGAAAATTAGCCATTTTTTACTTCTTTTTCCATTTTGGTTTGGCTGGATTCTTTTTCACCTTGCTATTTGTATTTATGCTATTGGTACCACAAGACCGTCCACGGTTTCACGGAAACGCGTCATGTATGCAAGCTCGTGGAAAACCTCTTGCACCTGGTTTGTGCATAATGGAAACAAATTAAATTTGAAATTAATTATTTTCAATGTATTATAGGCTTAGGTTTTCGACCACAAATGAGTGCCGTTCACAATATTATTTCAGTTGATAAATATCAATTCGATCGTTATGTTAAAAGTCTTCATCAATATCTACGAGTTTGTAAGTAAATATTTAGTTGTTCAATGAGAATTATTACATTTTTCTATTAGATTATTGGAAATATGATATTGATAGATTCAATCAAACAAAGAAATTTACAATATCCGATCCAGGTGACTGCACACCTCAAAATCAATATGGATTCGCTAGTGGAAAACCATGTATACTTGTTAAAATGAATAAAGTAAAAATAGAAATTGGAATAAAAAATAACCTAAACAATGTCCTATTTTATTATATATAGATAATTGGCTTTGAACCAAAACCAGGTTATATGCCAAAAGACAAGGAAGCCTATCAAAATGCTGGATGTCGACCAAATCCCAATGCGATTTCTATTCATTGTACCGGAGAAGTAATTTATTATTTCTATTGTGTCAAGGAAGAAGATCTATGTCTTGTCTTCTTTCTAGTCTGCGACTGATGCGGCTAATATTCGAAATATAACATATATATCAGAGAATGATCACGATAAAAACTGTGGTTCACTTGACACCAAATGGTTTCCTTACCAGTAAGAATGCCTTTTTTGTTTTTGTTTTATTCAATAGAAGTAATTTCATATGTGTGATAACTAGATACCAGTGTTGAGATGAAGAAGTACAAATATTCTCACTTCGTCATAAAACCAAAGTTTCTATAAACTCATACTTTTCCGTTTTTCTTTATGTATATTTTGATACAACATTCGTCGTTTAATCGCACTTCATATACACGTACTGAAGCAATAGGATTCACCGTTTCAAGTGGGTACTGAAAATAGAAACTGGAGCCAAACAGGTGTCCCATAAATCCATCCGTTATCTATCTTACAAATGTGGTAGCTTTCGAATATTGACTATCGAGAGGTTTTTAATAATCGATTCTGCGTACAAAATTGTCCTCCGTAAAATTACTCAAGGATCGAGTTTATTAAAAGACATTGGCTTTGTAGAAAAATGCTTCTAACCGCTTTCATGAACTATTACTCATCTAGATATTAATTTCCGATACAAAATAAAATGACGATACGACATGAGTGTTTTATTTTAGGGGCAAAATCCATCGTCAAGATGTATATCAAGCACCATACATATGGGCTCAATTTAATGATGTTAAACCAAATGTACTTATTAATGTTATATGTCGAATATACGCTGAAAATATTAATTACAATAAACTAGGATACCGAGCGTTAACGCAATTTAAACTAATCATAAAAAATTAGCCGGCACATCAATGATCAATTGCAACATAAATAGATTTTATATTCTTCGTCAGATATTGTCTAACAGAAAAATCTAAGTAAATTTTTCTTCGCTCACTAAATCTCGGCATTCGTAATTTCTTCCTTTTTGTATTGTATTTTCATACCAATTTAAAACAAAAATAAATACCTCTGTTCTTCTTTCGATCTAATCTATCTGATAAATATCTAAACTATTAATTGTTCTTAATATTAAATAGTGTCCATTGGCCGTAATTGCTAAGTTACGCAGTTCATTTTTATATTCAATACAAGTTAATTTATTATTGCATTTATTATCGATAAAAGTCAATTCTTTATTAAAATATTTACTAAGTAGCCATCCGGTTGTTGAAATCTTTCGATTCATAACCGATGTCAACGTCCAATAGAGATCATCGGCACCACTAAAATAAATAATTCTCAATGGTAACATATTAGAAATAGCAATTAGAATGAGTCGGCGTCGTCGTTGAATACCAACAGTTAAATTTTGATTTCTCTCTGCAACTAGTAAACCTAAACATTCACCCTTTTGATCATTTTCAATTGCACAGATTGTATCTGTTCTATGTAAACCTAATTGATCGAGAGAATAATTTTTTCTTATCGAATGAGTTCGTTCCCATTCCGTAAGGTTGTAATGAAAAAATCTTTGTTGCTTGCTTAGGCTTAATAGACATACAAGCCAGAGATCAGTTTCATGAGAAGAAAATAATTGTAATTGTTCATTAGATGGAAAGGAGTTTTTGATTGATACTAATTCAAAGGAGAATAAATTCAACAGGCAAAATAATCGAGATGTCATTATTAAGTATGAATGATAATAGGGTGACCAACGAATTTGTTTTATTGAATCGTATTGATTTGTATTCCATGGAATCTTTTGTAGTTGACCATCGATGTTGTAGACAGTTAAATATTGTCCGCCGAAGATAAGAAATGAATATTCACCAGCCCCCAATGTTGCATCATTGTCACATTCAAATGAATTAATCAATGATTCTTCGTTTAGTACGTTAAACAAGGATACATTTGTTGTATCGCCAATAAAAAAATTTGAATTGAAACGGTTTTTGATTTGTGGTGGTATTTTATCGGTTGGATAAAACAGTTTTTCTGATTTGATAAACTGTAATACTGAAGAATTTAGAGGATCTTCTTTGGAATTTTTTATTATAACATTTTTAAACATTATAGAAAAAAAAAGTTTATCTCGAATTATTCTGATAAGTTAAAACGCGCTATAACAATTTATTGGTACACTCTGAGAAAAAACGTTTCTAACGAATATCTACTCGCAGCTATTTATACAAAATATATAAGGCCACACTAACGGCTTTTTACTCTGATAGACAGGCGGCATGGTACCCAACATATAATCACTTATTAGAACGACAGAAAGAAAAGCTATGACGAGACGACCTTGTCTAGAGATAAATCTTTCCTGAAATTTTAAAGTACAAAAAAGTCAAAAAAGAATATGAACCCACAGGATCATTTTATGGTGTTTTTCAATAAAACATCTGTTGATGATCTGTAACACCGATTTTTTAATTCGAGTTTTTAAGGCACGAAGCTCTCAGTAGAACAAATATTAAAATTCTGTACATGTATACAAACAGATTCTTTTTTCTTAATAGTTACGTTAATTTTGTATTTCTAGCACAATGATCGATAGCCATTCCACAATGAGAATTTCGATTGAACTTTATATGGTACCGCTAAAAGTTTTTATTTCATACAATTACACTTAGGATTTTGCATTTGAATATTCTCACCATGAAAATCGATGGAATTTGCCAAAGAGAAAATTTATAGTATCCACTCTATTTTTTACCACAGCTGATGATAGCTTCCGATCTACGAAACATGAAAGACTTGTGAGCCATTATTTATCCATAAGTCGGTATATATTGCCACTTCAAAATCATAGTAAGCAAGAAAAAAAAATACCGGTACAAAGTCGACGGATAAAAATCGTATTTTTTTTCGATAAAAAAATCCATCCATTACAGTCAATCGACCTTGAGCTATACTTTCAATTGGGGTTCACTGAGTGCTGTTTGCAGTATTCATGTTTTTCGCGACTATTCATTGATGTATAAACTTATTCGTTTCGAATTGAAAAAAAAACACAGCAAACATTCAGCTACATTATATATTTTGATAGACTGTTTTATTTAAAATTTAGACATACGAACTACATGATTTTATTCTGTCTTATGAACTAAAACTAATATCTGATAACTAAAACCAGAATATGGCCTTGAATAAATATCTATTTGTTATACGAGGAATTCTACAGGCGAGGTTTTCAAGTGAAACTAAACATTTCGACTAGTGAGCAGTACAGTACGATAAATGTAAATTAGTTATTTTTTCGCTTTTCCTTGATTGGCAACTTCATCGATAGCTTTTTGAACGATATCATCAGGTGCAACATAATAATGTTTAATTGGATTTAATTTTTCATCAAGCTCATAAACCAAAGGAATACCTGAAAACGGAAAGAAACGAATTTTAAAAACAATTTAATTGTTCATATTACCTGTTGGTAGATTAAGTTGAACGATTTCATCATCGGAGACTTTGTCAAGATATTTAATCAAAGCCCGGAGTGAATTTCCATGAGCAGCAACAAGTACTTTTTGTCCGGAACGAATAGCCGGTACAATAGCATCATGCCAATATGGTAACGCACGATCAACCGTATCCTTCAAACATTCAGTTAAGGGTAATACACGTTGATCTAAATTCTAAAAGAAAAATAATCTAGGTTTTTTTCTTCTTTCTCATTTAATATACCTTATATTTAGGATCATTTCTTGGATTGTATTCGCTTGATGTTTCAAGTTCTGGTGGTGGAATATCATAAGCACGTCGCCAAACCTAATTTAGAAAAAAAATCATTTGCTATATTTAATTCAACGAAAAGAAAAACTTACTTTAACTTGATCTTCACCATATTTAGCAGCCGTTTCTGATTTATTTTTTCCCTGTAAAGCTCCATACATACGTTCATTAAGACGCCAATGACGATGAACAGGTATCCAATGAAGATCTAATTCTTGTTGAATATTATAAAGAGTTTTAATAGCCCGTTTTAGTACGGATGTAAAGGCTACATCAAATGTATAGCCTCCTTCTTTAAGCCACTAGAAACAACAGAGAAAATAATAAATAATCGCTTGTATTTTAGTCAAAACGAACTTGACCAGCTTTTCTAGCTTCTTCAAAGCCTTTTTCTGATAGGTCAGCATCATACCAACCGCAGAATAAATTCTTTTGGTTCCATTCACTAGAGAGAAAAAATAGCAATAACAAGATTAAAAAAAAGTAGTTCTTTCTTTTTGACATTTCTTTTGTTTACCTTTCACCGTGTCGAACTATGAAAAAAAGAGACAAAGTATTTATCAATTAAATTGATACGAAAACAAAAAGAAGCAAGCATACCTAAAACTAATTTGTATGTAGCCATGATTGAGAATCGAAAGCTAGTAGAATGAGTGTGGCGGCAGCTCAAAGTGCAACACATACAAGACAGAAATGGAAAGAAAACAAGAGCTATGACGACCTCTATTGGATTAATATTGGTTAGGTTCCAGGCAAATAGTAAGATAGAACGAAAGTTTTCTTTATTGCGGCGGCTTTTGTATTCAGCCGATATTGTGCTTTGATTGTTATCTTGTTAAAGAATAAAATAATAAGGAACGAAGACTGAAAAAAGAATAACAAATTCTAGACTTTTATTAAAATTTAGTTTGATTGTGAGAGAACATTGCTTATCTGACATTAGACGTAATGTTGAGATTGCCGCATCAATTTCTTGTCAGCGCAATTGAATGAGATATGGTTAATTTTAGTTATTGTTTTAGAATCTTTATTTATTTTTTAATTATATAAACTATGCCCATTATTCTTCGGTCTGGGTCATTAAGAATAAAAGTAAATTTCACTGATTGTAAGCTTCTTACTATGTTTGAATTCGTGTTTAGAATGAATCCGAAGAGGATGTTCGACCAACTGTACCAAAACATCGAAAACAAATCAAAGTAAATATATCAATCATTTTTCTTTTGTGAATTATTTATCTCCTTTTTTCTAGAAAAAAATACCCGAAGACGAGGAAAACAACGACGAACCAATGCGTAATGTTGAAGAAATTCGTCGAAAAAATCTTGAAGATAATAAAGCATTTTTAGATGGTTTATTACTCGCAAAAGTAAATTCACTTTTTTAATTTTGGTTAAAACCAGCATTTCCTTTTCTCTCTATATTAGATTCGGGATGACATTAAAAATTTAACCAATACACTACAATTATCGGCGAAAAAAGATACCAAAAAACTTGATTGTAAATAGTACGTAATTCGAATTTGTTGTCTCC